>CAUYPK010145235.1:0-61540 GCA_963574355.1 Loris lydekkerianus
CTGAAACTGCCTCTACCTAGATACAGCCAATGTGGTACCATGCCACTGGCCCGACCCTGTCACTCACCTCTTCCCCCGCCTTCTTTCCCTGCCCCTTCTCCACAATAAAAAAATAAATTAATTAAAAAAAAAAAAAAAAAAAGTCTGTTGTGAACAATATGATTAACTGACCATTTAAATCCTAGAAAGGTCACATTATCAGAGAGCAAAGAGCCCCTATCAGCTCTTCAGAACCAAAGCAATAGAGTGTGAAACCTGAATTCCACCATGAGAGCAGAGAATGATTAAAGTCAGAAGTGATCCATGGCTGCTTATAAATGAAGTTCAAGGTTTCTAGCATTATCAATAACAACAGTAGGCACAAGATAATTGTGGATAGAAACCAAAAAAAAGTTATTTGATTTTGCTACTTTTTTTAATAAGCTAAGAAAAGCTATTGGGCTAATGTAATGGAAATATTAGTTATTAGCTGTAAATTTTAGAAATGAATACTATTTTTAAGAGTTTGGGAGGCTGTCTGATCATAAATATTTCAAAGAGCACACTATTAATTCAAGCCAATCAATAATACAGCATAACCCTCCAGCCAAGTTACCATTGAGAAGAAATTTATTCACCAATTTTATTCCCACTGAATCCATATCCAAAGGTTTGGGCTTGATTATAGCAAGATACGTTGTCTTCTTTTTATCAAAGCATTATTTATTACTCAAACATTTCCAAAGCAATAACCTGTTATGACAAAGTTTTTAATTCATTGAGTAGAAAACTGAATATTTATTGACATTCTTGAAAATTTGCAGCCACCTGCAGGGAAGAATTTGACATCACCACACTGTGTTTTCCTTAACTTGACAGGAAGTCAACTTCAAGCAGATTGACTTGAACCAGGATCTCGTTTGGGAAACATAAGTGTCCAATAAACTCTGTGGTCTATTCTTTTTAATTTGGAAAATACTCACATTTCAGTAGCTGATTGTCCTATACCTTCTGAAAACCTGGCAATCCCATGTGGACTTCTGGTAGAATGAGCAATGCAAAGAGCTGGCTTGGACTTGGCATGTCCTTGTATTTCTGGGGACTGATGGACCTAACGACCACCGTTCTCTCGGGCACCCCAACACCACGAGGCGAATTAGAAGCCCTCCTGTCATACAAGCCACAGTCACATCAGCGAACCAAGAGGAGCTGGGTTTGGAACCAGTTTTTCGTTCTGGAAGAATACACTGGGACCGACCCCTTGTACGTTGGCAAGGTAAGAGATACGTTGGCATCAGGGTATCAGATATTGAAGGTAGGTGTGAATATGGATTGAATATGAATGCTCACCTAGCCTGTGTCTGAGGCCTGAGAAAAATGTGAACAAACAGTATGTTACTTGACATTTAGCTAAAATATAACTTTTGCTTTGTCAGTTATCAGTAGGAAAGAAAATATTTCTCTCCTCTCCATGTCTCTGTTCTGAGTAGGAAAAACTGGGAATTAGGATTTGGAGGAACAGACTCCAACCCTGCAAAAGCCATTCAAGCCCCAAAACAGTAGCAGCAGCCTCCTGGGGATGACAGGATGGGAAGCAAGAAGCTGAGAAATGCAAAGAGGGGAGTACAGATTTCTTTGCCTTTTTTTTTTTTTCCCCCAAAGCATTTCCACAGGTATTGCCTGAGGCCCAAATTTAATGGGAAAAAAAAAAAAGTATAAAACACTTTTCATTTCAGAAGATCCTAGCATGTGCTTTAGGGTAGTTGGAGACAATCAATGAATATATTTATAAACTTTATACTCAAGTTCCCTTGACTTAATCTGTCATCATTTCATTTTTAACCCTAGTTTCTCATATGTTTACTTTATTTGGATTTTAATCAGAGATCATCTTGGGGAAGCAACCAAGTAAGAGAGAATGGGAGACAAAGAACTAATTAGAAAACAAATAATTCATTCAATGATAACCTAAATACTTATTTAGTGAGGAGGCTGAGAACATGGGTTTTACACTGATACACATGGGGTTCAAAGTCCATCCCTGCCAGTTGGTTCCAGTGTGACTTTGAACAGGGTGCCAAGACCCAACAGGTGGTGTTGAGTGGAGGGTATAAGAGAACTGCTACTTTTCAAGTTGGTCCCTCAAGGCCCACTCACCTCTTAACCCAGTTGTCTGCCTTCTGTCCCCACAACTGCACTGAAGCTGTGTCTTCACTGCTCCTCCGGGTAAACCCATCTACTATCCAACACAATGGCCTTGTCGTATGATACTTCCTAGTGACAGCCCTGGCCACTGCTTCCCCATCCCTTTGCTTGAGTCACTTTCCTCTCTCGGCATCACAATCATCACAATCCCTGCTTCTCCTCCTTTCTTCCAGATTCACCTTTTCCTCTCCAGGAACCATCATACTGTGATCCTCTGTTCTCCATGATTATATTAACTGGACCGGAGCTGCCTACTACCCTGTGGAGAGGTCTCCCTATTACTCCTCCAGGCGCCAGACATTTATCTCCTCGAAATACCCTTCCTCTGATTAAGAAGGCACTATAGCTCTTGAGTGCCTATCAGAGCTCCTAGCATAGAGTTCAAGGACTTCCTCCTCCCTCATCCAACCTGTCTCACAATTTCTCAAATCAGGTTCTCATCCCAATCAAGCTGAGACTCCTTACTGGCCCTGACACTTATACCATATTTGCCCCTATCCAGACAGGTGCCCATTCTGCTGCCCTGCCCAGGACATGCTGTCCCCTCCTCTCTTAAACCACATTCAAATTCCTCAGGGTTCCAGCTAAAAGTCACTCCTCTCATGAACACATCTTCCATCTCCTCAGAATTTCAAAGCCTCTAGCTTCTCCATATTTGTAAACGTTTCTCCCAAGTAGACATACATGGCTACTGATGAAATAAGTTTAAGGAAAGAATATGTCTTTATTCATTAATTGCTTTGTGTGCATGTACACTGTACATGTAGGGCTCTCCTCCCTAGTCCCAAGAGTAGAAACAGAGACAACCCATCCCAACCTTGTTTGCACCCTCCCCCTCCAGGACACTGAGTAGCTGGCACAGAACTAGCCACACAGAAGTGCAGAAAGACAGGGTTTTATTAGACTATAACTGTACTACGTGTCAGTCATATTCACTTAAGTGTTAGAATGTAATCACTACAATAATGCTATAAGTGTAGTCTAATTAACAGGGAACCAGGCTCAAAGAGGTCATTGCCCAAAACTGAACCCCAGGTAACAGGTAAATCTCAGATAGAAATATCCATCACTCTTACATTGGAAGCCATAGGCTTTCCTTTACATCCATCTGCATGTGGTCAGTGGATTTAACCTTAGCCCTGAGGACAAGAAGGAAGAGGCAGTGGTGTTAAGGTGGGACCAGGAATCTATCCTACCGTAGCCTGACTGCGTCCTCATCTCTTCCCTCTGATGTGTGGCAGTACTTAGCTGTGTAGCACCTTCTAGTATTCACAATTAGTGTTCATCTTCTCCTAATTACCCCAACCCAGGACTCAGGACACCTGAGCACTCAACCGTCATCTGACCCAGTCAACACACCAAGCACCAGGGAAGGGTTTGACCCTGAACTGATTTGTTACCTCCACATAAGAAAGTACTTATATATTCACTTACCCAGGCACTTTTCCCTGGTACTGTCTTTTGAAAGAGAATTCATCTACCTTTCATTCTCTTTACCCCAGGGGCCATTCCGCCTGTCACCCTGAGCTCTGGAAGATGTCTGTTTAGAGAGCCTAGTTGAGTATTTGCTTATTTCAGAAAGGAGTATGGCAACAATTATCAGCTGTAATTGGTGTGGCCTTATAAAATCCACACTGGGCTTTCCAGGGACAAGGCAGTGTCATGTTAAAGCTAGATTATATTGACAGATGCAAAGAGGGGGATGCAGAGAGCTTGTGCACGAATCCACAGGCAAGCCAAGCCGAGGTTAATAAGTACATGGAAACTGTCTAACCACAAATTATAAGCACTTACTGTGTTCCTGGTACTATTCAAGGAACTCTGAAAGATGATAAAAGGAGGAAAATCAGCCTTGTTTTCAAAATCCTAAATCAACTAAGACTTTTCCAATTCTCCAGATTTTTCCTCTGATAGTGAATGATGGGATGATATTAAAGACTAAAGAATTACCAGGATAAGTGAGATATTCACCTGTCTTATTCCATCTAAGATCTTTTTTGGGAAAAAAGTATTCCCATGATATACATAACTGTGTGCTGCTGACTCCACTCCTAAGTTCCCTACCTTGCCCCAAATAGCTGGTGCTCAGTCAGTGTAAGATGAATTAAATATGGATAAATATAAAGCACATTTTTATTACACTGCCAATTTGCTGAGTGACTTGCAGAAAAGCTGTTAATGTCTCTTCTTTGCAATTTTCAAAACCAAATGTGTGTTCTATGGCTAGTAAAGCAGAATATTAAATATGCATTGCTGCATGGGTTATTAAGCTAGTGTCTTAGTTCTTTGCTCACCTTTCCATACTCTCTGCTTTGTGGTACTAGGGCTGGAACTCTCTAAGCCACAATTTCTCCTTTTCCAACTTACTCAGCTCCCATTAGGTTCTGCCCATAAAATGTACTAGAATTAGACCAGGAGGCAGGAGGAGGGAGAAGATACACATTCCTTTACGCTTCAGAAATATCAGATCACTGGGCAGCATCCCCTTCTCCAAGGTCTGAGTCCCAGGTGTCAGGACAGGGAGACAAGGGCTCCTCCTTGAAGACCCTGAGGCCCCAGTCCCAGGGGCAGCACTCCCTCCTTCAAGGCCTCAGATCCAGCCTTGAGGGGCACCTTCCAACCATTCACATGCCAGAGCCCCAACCTCTGCCTTCTGTTGCCCTATCCAGAGGGGCATTGGCTGTTTCCCTGGAGTTGTTCTGAGAGCTGAGCATTTCTCTTATGCCTTTTAGTCCACCATATTAATTTCTCTCTGTTACTTTTGCTCCTTGACCAGATCTTGAACTGATACAATTATATTCCTTGGAAATCAGTTCTGCATAGACAGATCCTGACCCCTTCATAACAGACAGCTCCCCACTTTCCTGAGGCTATTCCTTCTTCTGCTCCTCCTGCACCCAAACACGTATAGACCTGTGCTCAGAAGCTACCCAAAGGTAGCTTGCTAACCCTTTTAAAAGGAAGACAGCACAGTTCCACAAAAAATCTTTAGCCCTATCCAAACCCTTCTCCCAATAAAATTTCAATGAGCGCATACTACGTCGGGACCCACACTAATATGACAGTCTCACGGTCCCTGCCTTCAAGGAACTCACCGACCAGGAGATCCTTGGATTCTTCTCCGAACACCTATAAAAGCAAAGTTAACAAATAGGAGCTTTAGGCCAGTTCCCATGTGACATCAGCCAGCCTGATGATCCTGGCTGTCCCTTCCAACAGCAGAGTTGAGTTTCTGTGCTTACCAAGCACTCTCCTGAGCACTTACACTTGGCCTGTGATGATCACAAGTACTCAGGTTTTTAGATGACAAATGGAGTTCCTCAAACTAGTCCTGGGCACATCCTTTATGTCAGCTTCTATTTCCCCCCAAAATTGTCAGGCCCTAAATTAACCTATTTCATTCTAAGTCCTATGCCACATGCCTCAAAATTACATACATATATATTACGTGTAAACACACAGGCACATATATTCACATATCTTTTTACATTAAAACATATCCTGAGATCCTTGTCCTTCTCCTCCAGATTCTGTTCCTTTGCCTGGGAACACAGTTCCAAATGGAATGAATTTTCAATTCTCTGTACCCACATCCCAATAACATGAAATGGCTTTCTATTCTATACAATAAGAGCTGGACATCTCTACATTTTTTTATATTCATAAATAAAAGATTTGGCCTGTAGAAAAAAAAAAAAAAGAAGAAGAAAGAAAAAGAATAATAGTACTGTATATGGAATGAGGAAATGTGAGAAAATCATATTCTAAATAGAATACTTTAAGCAGAAAATAAAATCCACAGCTATTTTTTCAGTTTTTTTCTCTTATTTCCCTTCTCTAGATAAGACACAGCTGAGCTCCTCCAGGCAGCAAAATCATTGTCTGTATGATTTGGCCATGAGTCAATGGGAGATCAGCTCACAGCCAGCCACAACCTCCAAACCCAGGTTGTTGGAGAATGTTGTGAATACATTTTCAGGTGTCTCATGGGTGTCCCTGCCATTTACTCCTCAGAGTTACTGTCCCAGACATGCTTCAGGCAGCCTTCTGCAGCTTTTACTGTTGGACTTTGCATAACAAAAAAGCCAACAGGTTGTTTTTGCCTTCTCTGCCGCAGTCCTGGAGGTTTGAAGGGAGGAGGGAAGAGCTGAGCGTGTTAATGCCCTTTCTCTCTGCATGTCTGTTATCATCATAATTGGCCCCAGTGATAGCATTCCTATTATGGGAAAACACTGTGCTTTATGTACATTAATCTCTAACGATCCCAGCAACCCTTTGGAGTAATTACTAGTCTTCTTCTCCACATTATAATATGAAGAAATTAACAGTTACAAACATAAAATAATTTGGCAAGGGCCCTCGATTTAGAACTAGAATAGACCATGTTCAGGCCAGATGTATTGTCCTCACCATTTTAAAACTAAAACTGGTCATCTGTTTTATAAACTAATCTCATGTCATTGCTGAACTGTGAAAAGTGCTAACAATCCAGGCAACAAGAGATTTAGTGGTGGCTGACTAAATTTAATTCATTTGTGTTGCCCCCTTTAGAAAGAGCCAAAGAAACCATTACCTATAGGATAGCACAAATTTCCAGAGTTCTTGCCACTCACACACATTATCTACAACAAGATAACATACAGAAATGTTCTAGGCCTGAGATAAAAAATAGTACTCCTGGACTCCTCCTGAGAGTTATTATAAAGTAATCTGGCAGAAAGTATAGGTATAGGGCAGATAAATGAATGTCCTCAACTCAGCCATCCACACATAGATTTAAGTGACTCAAATTACACACCCAGAAATGGTCCTACCAAAAGGAGAGAAACATTGATATAAAGAATAACCAGCAGTTAAATTCCACTGGCACTTGAAACATAAGGAAGTATATTCCCCTGGAATGAAACTGAAGAACCGGTGTAACAGAATTAGAGAGTTGCAAGAGTCAGAGGTTGTGTACTATTCCCAGCAAAGGGGCCTTCGCCTGCTTATGAATCACTTCATCAGCTTTCCAGCCAACATGAATCATCATAAATACTTTTGATACTGCAAAAATAAATTTATAGCAATTTTAATGATGTTTAGGCTGCCATTTTATTATTTTTTCTTAAATGGAAAGGCAGTGTTCCTTCCTGTGAGACTTACTCCTATTGTCACTTTGGAGAATCTATACTTTCCAGAGTTCCTGTTTTCTACACTTCTTAGAGATAAGAATTTAAAAAAAATAATGGTAGAGGATACTGAATGTGATGTGGAAAAACTTTACTTATCCATAAACCTATATTTATTCCTTGATATTATCATGTTCAATGCATACCAACTCTTTGTAGACAGATGTCTTAAATATTGAGTGAAAAAAAAAAAATCTTCCTGTGTGAGGGGAGGTCTTAAGTTTGTACCAAAATGAATATCCATTTATTTCTGACTCCTGTCTGTACCCATAATGAAAAAATTGGGTGTTTTTTTCCTCTCTAGCTTCATTCAGATATGGACCGGGGAGACGGATCCATCAAATATATCCTCTCGGGAGAGGGCGCAGGCATCGTATTTACCATCGATGACACCACTGGAGACATCCACGCCATTCAGAGGCTCGATCGAGAGGAGAGAGCCCAGTATACTTTAAGAGCTCAAGCCCTAGACAGGCGAACAGGCAGGCCAATGGAGCCAGAGTCAGAATTCATCATCAAAATCCAAGACATCAATGACAATGAGCCCAAGTTCCTGGATGGACCTTATGTTGCCACTGTGCCCGAAATGTCACCAGTGGGTAAGGAGGTGATTCACTCATTTACACAAACCGCAGTTGCTCTACAGAAAATTCTTTCTCTCTCTCAATCTTACACACACACACACAAAGAAGAGAAAGATGTGAGGAATGGCTCACAAATTATAAAACTGAACCGAAATGGCAGACATTAGAATCAGCCACAGTAAATAATAATTAAAAGGATATTAACTGTTTTTAAGCTCTGATTCTTTAAAAACCAAAGATTAGGTAGATAGAAAAATAGACAGAGGGATAATATTTGCTTCATAAGGGAGAAGTATTTTCAATTTCATATTATCAAAAGAGCAATGAAGAGCCCATAGGCTGTGTTGTCCTTATAGGTTATTAAAAATTCAAACTCAAATAACTCTTACCCTCACTAAATGGGTACAAGATGGGAACTATGGAAGCTGGGCCTAGAAAGGGGACTCTCCTGAGGAAGCAAACAAGATGCTTGCAAACGCTCTAAAACTGCCCAGTCAGGATGCATCCAGCCTGTAGCCACTGAACCTCAACCAGTTCCCGCCACTTCTCTTCCTCAGGTACCTCTGTTATCCAGGTGACAGCCACAGATGCTGATGATCCAACCTACGGAAACAGCGCTCGAGTCGTATACAGCATTCTCCAGGGCCAGCCATACTTTTCTGTGGACTCCAAATCAGGTATCTGGTGGAGGGGTCGAATAGGGGTGTAGGGGTCGAGTAGGGGTGTTTACTTTATACCCTAACAATTTATGGCTGGTGTTATAACTGACCCAACTCTCAAGTACTCTCCAGGATGTGTATTAACTAGAGAAGATTAAGAGCTTTAGAATTAAGAGAGCAAACTAGCACTGCCCTGGGTAAGACCAGGGCTATGTCCAGTGTGTAGGGACTGACTATACAAAAAATAGCTTCTCATTAGCCTTCCAAAAATGCTGTGGTTATATTTATTCCCAGGGACTAAGGTCTTTGGAACTCCAAGAAGACTCGAGCGAGCAGACATAGTCACCTGGGCTCACCAGAGAACCAGAATAACTGATTGTGAAACTAGAAGGGCCTTAGGGGAAAGCCCATCTCTGCTAACAGAGAAACTGAGAGCTAAGAAAGTTCATCTGGTGGAGACAGACCCCTTGATGTGTGCTCTGCTGTTCTTTCCACTGAACCATTCTGCAAAAAGCAGAGAACAAGGTCACAATGAATGGTTACTGGGCAAACAAGTCTTGATGAAGGAGGAAAGAGCACAAGGATGTGACCTCCAAAAAGGCAGGTCTCTGCTGGGAAGCTTTAACTGGGAAGACAGCAGAGAAAACTGAATGGGGAAGGGGCAATGTGGCAAGGAAGACAAATGAACAGAAGTTTAGGGTTTTGTCTGGTTTTTTGTTTCCATTTTACTCAAGAGTTTCAACTACAGAACTTATGTTTCAATCTGTGAAGGGTTCCCTTTAATACACTTGAGTTGGGCCAAATAATTATTATATCATTATCTTGCACTTGTGCCAGACTTTCTCCCTTGTAAAATTCTTCAATGAACATTACCATATTTGAGCCTCCCAATAATCTTATGAACTAGCAAAATATCTGAGAAGTATTTTTACTCCCATCTTATATAAAACAGAGAACCAAAGAGTAATTAACAAGGAACTTGAATAAAGAAACATACAGCCACAGAGTGAAGTTAGTGATGAACATTCAAAGCTCACCACTTTATTTGAAAGAAGAAAAACCACAGTTCTATTTTTAGCAACTTGACAATTTTTTCTCCCAGAAGTCCTAAGGGGAAGGAGACATTTAGAAAATTGTATCATAAAAGTAGTAAGTGAGGGAGTATAAATTAGTAGGAGGAAAGAAAATGATTGCAGTCAGAGACTTCTATAAAGCAGTGACTTTAACAGTTCTGCTAATGGGGGAAGGGAGAATAAAGAGTTGCCCAAAGGAAAGAAAAACACAGGCTGAAAGAAGGTCATGTGTCCTTTATATCTAAAAAGAATCTTAACATGATTTTGACAGTTCCCAGGGGGCATCTGTAATGTTAAGGTCAAAAATACATGAAAAGATAGTTATTGCTTTGCCCAAGGGGGCATGTAAAAAAGGAAAATGCTGCATATTTCACTTGAGAATGTTATTACTACTGTACAATAAATACATTTCAGGGGTAAACTGTGGCCAGATTGTTCCCAGTCCCTTCCCTTGTCATGCAGTAGGTCTGTTTATCCAAGGGTTGTGTAAACCTGCAGTAAATTAAGCCTTTAATCTTCGCCTAGAGTGTATATAAGTCAACTTTTCTAAGTTGAAGGGTTAAAAGGGAGATAAAACATTCTGCACATCCTTGGCTGGAACAACAACATATTTCAGTTTTGGTTTCTCCTTAAATGAAATCATGTCATCACACTGCGATGCTGCTACTGTCTGGGGATGTGCACTTCTTATGAATGGTAAAATATAAACAGCTCAAAGAGCATCTTTTATGTCCTAGCTCACGGAATTCAGCAGAGCACAGAGGTAAACAGGAGAACATAACAAAACAGAATGAATATACAACAAAAGGAAAATCCAATCAGAATTCCAATCCTGCTTATGGGTACTGGGGAGGTCAGACAAAGCAGAACAGGAGTGAGTTACGGAAAAAAGAGTCATTCATACTACAAGGGCTCTAGGGGATGAAGAGCTCTAGGAGAATTCTCTAAATTCACACATTTGTAGACATCCGAGGCTTTGTTTTGTGAATCCAAAGCCCCAGTTTTCTTTAGTGAGACACAGCAGTCTGTCTGAATTGGCCTTGGACTGCAGTTCCCCAGGTCTGTTAGAGAACCACTGCTGCCACCTCCTGTCCACTTTCCGTAATGCTGCCGAAAGAGAACAGCAAATTTTTGGTTTCTTTAACCTTCAGTTTAATAAAACATGGTGACTTTTAAAAAATTTTTTTAAAAACTACAGTGACGTGCTTCTCAATTCTAGGCATTAACAGTACACAGGGAAGAAACAAAAAAAAAATTTCTTTTAAAAACTAGATCTATGGTTTTGTTTTTATAAACAAAGTCGTTCCTATCCGGCAGGTGTAATTAGGACAGCACTCATGAACATGGACAGAGAAGCGAAAGAATACTATGAAGTGATCATCCAAGCCAAGGACATGGGAGGGCAGCTTGGAGGATTAGCAGGGACCACAACGGTCAACATCACCCTCTCGGACGTCAATGACAACCCACCCCGCTTTCCCCAGAGTGAGTACCTAACCAAGGCCAGCACAGAGCTCAGGCCAGAGGGAGGCACCTAGAGGTGCTAGAGAAAGGCCAGTCTGAGCTTCCTCAGTAAACTCCATTATTCGTGAATTTCTTTTCTACATTCATCATGTAATTCTCACATAACCATTTCCTTTCTGGGTCCCAGCTTCCTATAGTAATAAAAGTCATTATCTCCTCCCTATGAAGCCTTCTTAGACTTTTTTTTCTGATTGCCACATCTACCTACTCCATATAAAACAAAATTCTAAGGAATAAGATTAGCTGGGTAAATTTGAACTTTGGTGGGCCAGGAACTGTTGTAATACTTGCTATTTTTTTTTAACCACACTTCCCCTTAAACAATTTATTTTTGCCCATCTCCCCAGGGGATGGCATTGCCTTCTAAGCATGCATGTGCTGAAACCAAGCCAAAGCTGTTGACAGCACACCCACCTGTCTGACCAACTTAATCAGTTCACAAGAGGCACCAAGCACAGGACTCTGGGAATGAGGGGCTCAAGAATACTCCAAACCTAGTCCCTGCCCCTGTGAAGCTTAAAATCCATTTGTGGAAGGCACATTGTACACACAGGAAAAGTTAACCAATAAGCAGCACTGTGTACCACTTGGATAGCACGAAATGATGCCCTTACAATAAGCCAAAAAAATGAAGGGCACAGAAGAATGAGGACTCAACAGGGGGTTGGACAAGTATGAAGGATTTATGCAAGCAGAAAGGAAAACATTCCAAAAGGGGGAAGCCATTCATTCATTTGAAGAAATAATTGTTCTAGGCAACATTATTTGTTAACAAATAAAATCTCTGCTGTCCTAGAGCTCATTTGAGTAGAATCCTGCATGTGAGAAAGATGTAGATCTATTAAGGCCTAGATATACAATTGCTGATATCATTTTATGTCCAAAGACCCTTAAATCAAGGTCTGCTCTTGCAAATGTGTTGTATGCAATATTTTTATTGGGAGCCATAGAAAAGTTTTTGAGCGAGAGAGAGACAGAAAGAAAGGCTAATTTGGCAGCCATGTACAGGATGGGCTGGCCAGGGTAGGGAGACCAAAAGCAAGGAGTCTGTTAGGAGGCATTTATAGTGATCCAGATTTGAACTGATAAATACTTAAGGAAACCCAGCAGGACTGCAATGGGACAAATAGGAAGACATGGGCTTCTGCCTCTTGATTTGTCAAGAGAACTCAGGCAGAGAGGGTGGAATCAAGAATAACAATGTTTTAAGTCTGAGTGACAGGGAAAAGGATTGTACTACTAATAGAAATAGAAGATGCATAATGGAACTAGTGGCACCGAAGGAGGGAGACAAATTCAGATTTGAATATGAAGTGACAGCAGGACAACCAGGTAGAATGTCCTTAAGGAAGGTGGAAATAGAGAGCTTTGACTGTGGAACGGAGCCTGGGAATGGAGATGTGCATTCAAGCAGCAGACGCCTGAAGGGAGTAGCTGGAGAAATGAGAACAGGAGGCACAATTCCAAGTGAAAGATTTAACCCAGGAAATGAGGTCTTAAAAAAAAAGAAAACTAAACTAGAAACAGAGTCAAGCCAGACTAACAGCTGAATAGCTGCATTTTAAATTAGCCAGACCAAGTCAACCTTTCATTGTATCAATGTAAACACGAAAAGAAAGCTCAAATATTTACACGCAACTGGTATGCACAAGGTCCCCATCAACACTCATGGTAGAAAAAGGAAAGGATACCAGAGAAGCATTTCACAAAGAGACCAAGTAGGTAACTAAGTTGATTGTTCCTACATTCCACGAGAGCACCACGGAATGGTTTGGAAATGCCATGTGAATAGACTTTTCGTTGCTTTGGTGATACTATGGGTAACAGGGATTTGTAAATACTGAGGGGGAGTCATTTCCCACTGAAGAGTGGGAGCTTCACAACAGCAGAACACAAGGACAACCAGGGTTTTCCTCTTGCCCCTCTAACCAATGTCATAATACCATTCTGAAGAACACATTTTGAGTTGTTTTTTCAAAATGCAGTAATAATGGAGAATCTAGGATAGAGTTTTTGAAAGTATGGATTAAGTTTCATGGAAGAAAAAATGGAAATGTATAAAGTAATTTAAATCCCTTTGCCTCTAAGCATTCTTCACACATTATCTCTGCTTCCTCTAAAATGGTCATTATTTTTGGACTTTAAAAATTTGCTTTACCTCACCATTAAATATTTTCCAATCTATTTACTAAAACTAAGTTTAGATGATCTCAGCATTCCCTAACCTATCTTAGATATACTTTTTTTGCCTTATTAATCACCTGATCTTCATGGAAGCAATTCCATTTTGCTTTTTCAGAAATATCACCTACCATAACTGATTATGGCATGTTGAAAAAAATAACACTATTTTACCTCAGTTATCTTTAATTTAATGCAATAAAATGGAGTATCAAGAGCTCAAGCTACTATTTCTAATATAATTCATAACATGTAGAAATTGTATGTGTATATTTAAACACATAATGTAGCTTTCCTGAGGTGGGGAAAATTGTAGGCAGTCTTGTTTGTTTTTCACCAAAAGTTCTAAAATAACAGAGTGCAATCCATCAACAACTTTGGAAGTGAATGTAAAGAGATCATGAAATCAAACTACCTGCCAGCTTAGTGCAGACATTAAAGACTTCCTGGCTAGTATTTGTAAAGAACAGGCATTATTTCTTCTCTTATGCAAGATAGGGTGCTGTGAGCTGGCTGGGTGCTGTCAGCCTCCCTGAATCTTTGTGAAACTTGAGCCCTCACACCCCAGGCTTCCCCACAGTTTACAAAGCATATCAGAATAAAAGACATCTGGTACAAACTGAAAATAAGATTGTGTGACTGTTCTTAGTCATGTACTCAGTCACATCATGATTAACAAAGTAACAAAGAATGTCAAAAAGTTAAGCCCTAGAAAAGGTTAAGTTGGCAAAGATATAACTAACTTCATGGAGTTGAAAATGAACTAAATTTAACTGTAAATTCAGGATATCAAGTCAAAAAGGAGAATACTACCAACTCTGAACTTCTTACCCATGTGAACACCTTTTTGGTATTTGATGCTGGAACAAGAGAACAAGCAGCCTCAGGGGTCTGTCCGTGACAAGGCAGCCAATGGGCAATCTAAGGTCCAAGGACCCACTGAGGGACAAAGAGTGAAGCTGGTGGGGCGTACTCTCCGAGTGGCTGTCACTCTGTAGACCACTGCTCTCCGCCACCTCTGAGCAGGGAGAAGGTCGTAGAGCAGGACATGCAGCACACTGGCCAGGCCATGCAGGGAAAGTGGGCATTTGAAATGTAAACAGGGGTGGTGCCTGTGGCTCAAAGGGGTAGGGCGCCAGCCCCATATGCTGGAGGTGGCGGGTTCAAACCCAACCCCGGCCAAAAACTGCAAAAAAAAAAAAAAGAAAAGAAAAGAAAAAAAATGTAACAGAATAAATGTGTTTCTGTGTCTTACTCAGCTAGAATTTGCATTTGAGGAACTAGTTCATTAGAAAGTACCAAAAGATTGGAAAGCAAGGTATTTCTCACCACTCTGAAGGTAGATTCCTTAGGAAGAGGAACAGTTTTATTTCATCCTGTCCTGTTGTCAGGATATGGCTGAGCAATTTTGACTCTTCCTCATTAAACATCCAGGACAGGCTACGATCTGTATGATCATTGGCTCAGCCTCTCTGGACCTCAATTTTCATGTCTAAAACTCTACTTTTAATTTTTGAACCAAGAAAAAAGATGCTTTACACAACATGCATGATATAATATAATAATGATGAGGCTTTTTTTTATAGTGACAGATTATCAAGAATATGTTCTTGCTTTTCTCATAGAACATTATCAGATGAGTGTGTTGGAATCAGCTCCAATTAGCTCCACTGTGGGGAGAGTGTTTGCCAAGGACTTGGATGAAGGAATCAACGCAGAGATGAAATACACTATTGTGGATGGAGATGGTGCAGACACCTTTGACATCAGCACAGATCCCAATTTCCAAGTTGGCATCATAACTGTGAAGAAGGTAACCCAACTCTTTTTTCCAAATCATTTCCATGGGTGCTGTGAATATATATGAAATGCTAATGAGGACTGTTTTGCAGACTCTTTATAGGTTGTTTTGCAGACTCTTTATAGGTAATGTTTCGAATCCTCTGATAAAAGCTCTTTCCTATTATTAACAGAACAATCCTCTTATTCTCTTATTTACATGCAAACATGGGTTGTGCCATCATTTTATAAAAAAGGTACCAGGTCATGCTAAAAATATATTATAAATTTATCATTTCTACTACTTAGCCACTTAAAAATTGTTATAACTTAACATCTCTGATGATGTTAATGATTTGATCAATATTTGCACATGAATAACATATTTTATCATAATGTACCATAAACAACAATAAAGCAAGCCATGATATTATTTATAAATCAATAAATAACATGCAGGGATTTTTAATTGCTTCTCAAAGATCATAAATGCTAATTAAACTTGAAAAAAGCTTTATCAAACATAGTTGCTGAATGATTGTTATCACTTGAAACTCCTTGTTCTTGTGATAAGGTTCCAAGTTTTCTGAATGTAAGCTATTGATGCTTTCTGTGACATAAAGTACATATGGATATACTCATTTGAAGGATAATATTTTTTAAAAATTGAAGCTTTAATACCCTAGTAAATATATATGTAATAAAATGCATTAATTTTAAAACTTATTGATTTAATTATCCTTCTCTATTTTGAATATACTTAAAAACACAATATATCTCAAATTACTTTCCTAGAAAATACAATAATTATCATCAACTATGTGCCAAGTAGAGTTTTAGGCCATATAAATAAACTAAATAAAATAACCCAAAATTTCTGCTCTTATGGATCTTACATTTTACTAAGGAAAATCAAAACAGTGAAATATGTCTACAAAGTATTATATTAGAAGGTGAAAACTGTGATGGGAGAGGAACAAAACGGAGTAACAGAAATTGGGAGAGCCAACATTACTTCAAATTTAAATTGACTGGTTGGCCTCACAGAAAAGGGACATTTATGCAAAGACTTAAAGTGAGTAAAGACGCAGCAAAGAGTCAGGCAAATTAACAGTGCACAACCCTAGAAAGTGTCCTATAAATGAGTTTTAGTAAGAAGTACATATGGCAGCTCTGGAGAGGAAAGAATGGGCATGTAGCTATTAAGGAAAGTGTTCCAGGCAAAAGACAGCCATTGCAAAGGCCCTGGGTGGTACTATGCCAGGTTTCAAGAAGAGCAAGGGAGTTTATAAGGCTTAACAGAGGAGGAGACTCTCAGGAGATGAGATTAGACACTTAACAAAGGGGCCAGATACATAAGACCACACAAGGTGACTGTAAGGACTTTGGTTATACTCTGAGTAGGCTGTCTGATCCACACTCATCTTCCCACTTTGTCATTAATGTCATATAAAGTGAGTAAAGTGGGAATGACTGGAGAATGTTAACAGATATGTACATAACTGGGCTTTCATTATCAAATAGTTACTCTGTAGGCTGTGTTGGAGGAAATACAAAACAAAACAAAGCAAAACATAAGAAAGCAAGAATAGAAATAGGAAGACCAATTGAGAAACTACTGTAATAATCCAGGTAAGCGATGATGGTGATCAGCCCAGCCCATAGTGGGAATGAAGGTGGAGAGAAGTTATCAGAATCTAAGTGTATTTTGACAGAAGAACAAACAGGATTTCCTAAAAAATTGAATGAGGACATGAAAAAAAGAGGAGAGTCAACTAGGCAATGAGAAGAATGGAGCTGCCATTCACTGAGAGAGGAAGTCTGTAAAGAAGAGCAGGTGGCAGGGGTGGCAAGTACTGGGATTCATCTTGGACAGGTCACACTTGCAGTGCCTGTCAGACCAACAGGAGAGGTGAAGTGACTTAGGTCGTAAGAGTCAGGAGTCGGGAGAATTCTGGACTGGAAATATAAATTTGGGGCTGGCACTTGAAGCAAATTAAAGAGAATGATATTTCAAAGGACTGAGCACAGACAGAAAGAGGACAGTGGATGTGCCCTGAGGCACCCCAACATGAAGAGGTCCCATGAAGGATAAGGACAAGCAAGGAGACTGACAGATCAGGGAGGCAGGAGGGAGTCAAGGGAGCACATGTCCTGAAGACATGAAGAAAAGTGTGTCCAAGCGAAGGAAGTGATCACCTGTGACAAACACCGCTGCACGTCAAGTAAGACCAAGTCACTGATGACCCTGGCATAAGCAACAAAGTCGTAAGTTAAATGTGGCACAAGTTAATGTGTGTTTATAATAACTTTATTCTATTTCCTGGAACTGAAATAACACTGCTTTAGAAGGTAAAAGGGATCAGTTCATATTCTTGCTCTGTATTTAAGGGACCATAAATAGACATATCCAGAATGCCACCAATCAGAGATCTTTATAGCTAGCACACAGTGACCTCAAAACAGTACAAACGCTGAAATCAATGTCTAAATCATCAAATAAATCTAGGTGTGGTTAAAATCCTGTCATTTATTATTTTATTTTCATTCTTTGAGAATTAATAACACAGACAACAATTATAAAAGGTGACTAAAAATAACAATACCTATCTGGTGTGCCACATGGCCACATACCCCTACTATGTGGCATGCCTCGAGTAAATAATAATATATTGCTAACCATGACTACTAACTGTAAATAAGGAAAAAGTGCAAAGTTTTGAATAATTATTTCTTTCATACAAAAGCTCTATTTAAAAGGCAAGCAAGTGGAAAGAGCTTTGGGGATTCTCATTATTGAAATTTTATTTTATATCTTAACAAATAAAATAATTCAAACTAATATTGATAATATATATATATTAATAATGGTATTAAGATTAATTTATGTGAAATTATCACAATATAGCTTATAAGCCATTCATTTTTAAAAGCCTACTAGCTATTATAATTCTGTATCTAAAAGAAATCTCAGAATCTTTTCTCCAACTCCCTTATCTGAAGGAAAGATGAAGCCTCTTAAGACAGAAGACTGTATTTCATTGTAATTACTAAAACGTTATCCATGTTTAATCAAAACATGTATCAGTTTTGCCAAATGTCATTTCTATTTCACTTCGGAACTCATGAGCTATCAGAAAATGGAATTAGGAAAAGAAGTCAATAAGTTGGGCAGATGGACAAATCACATGTCCATCTATACTTTATAGAGTCTATTGACTGCTAAAGCTATGCCTTCAAAACAACATTCACTCAGATGTCTGATCCACACTCATCTTCCCACTTTGTCATTAATAATGTCATATAAAATTGAAACAAAAGTTCTGCTTTTGATTTATTTCCCTTAGGCCTATTATTTGTCTGAAAAGCATATACTTTTTCAAAAAGAGAAATTAAGTTGAATTGCTAGAATTCGGTCTTCATAAAACTACACTGATTACTACTCGGTATCTTGGGTCTTTTTACCTTTTAAGTAATCAATCAATTGATTTTCAGTCTCTTAACTTAAATGCTTGAAATGTAACTTGAAATATATTATTTTCAGAATGTTCTTTATTCTGAACAAGCAAGATGTTATGCCATTTTCTAGTTTTCAGCATGCCTTCCATCTTCTAGCAACAAGAAGCAATTGTTTAGAGTCCATTCTCCTCTTAGGCAGGTCACAAAGAACAAAAACTCTATATTTTATCAAATCTAAGATGCCATGAATTATAAATCTCATCAACTTATGTACCACTTAAGAAAAATTCTTGCCAACTTAAGTTATACAATGCATTATTTCTTTGTTTATAGGTATTTAAAAAGCTCCTATAGACACAAATTTACTTTACCAATGTCAGCTTCACTTCCAGCTGTTGTTTCCATGCCATTCTACCCCTATGCACCTTTTTTTCAAGGCCAAACCATAATACAAACATTCTGGAAACATTTTAGAAGGCAGTAATGTTCAAAACATGTAGTACCAAAATGCAAGGAACTCAATTCAAGTGTAACAACATGAATGGCCTTGACCATGTCTGGCTTGCACAGGCAGTAACAAGTACATCTCGTTATCTCCTGTTGAACCTATAACTATTGCAAGGGCCATCAAATGCAGAAGTAACCTCATTTCCAAAATGAAAAAATATGCATAGAGAATGCGTAAGAACATAATTTCCTTATAAAATTAAAAAAAAATACATATATACACACATATGCCATACACACACACACACACACACATACACATTTACCATAGCATACAATCCTACAAACCCACTCCTGGGTATTTACCGACATGAAATGAAAACCTATGTTCACACCTAAACGTGTATACAAATGTTGATAGCAGATTTATTCATAACTCTCAGAAATTGAAAATAGTCCAAATATACCTCTAGTGGAGGATGATAAATCAACTGCCATACATCCATGCAATGGAATGCTACACTGCAATGAAAAACAACAAACTACTCACTTATACACTTACATGGATGAAGCTCAAATGTGTATCTTGTGAAAGAAATCAGACTCAAAACATTCCTGCAAGAGGGACACAGCATAGATCAGTGGTTGCCATGCACTGGGCAGAAGGGAAGAGGTTGACTACAAAGGGCACAGGTGGAAGTCATAAGGTCAGGTCTAGAGCTTAATTATCAGTGTGGACATGTAACTGAATATTTTGCAAAAACCTACAAAACTAAAAAAGATTAATTATAATGTATGTAAATTACAACTCCATTTTAAAAAAAAACACAAATTTCACACCAAATTAGAAAAATGACTTAAAATTAAGGGGCAAACAAATTTTGCTTAGTTCAAACCTACCATAATCAAGAATGTCCACTTTGTATTACTCATACAGAAAAAACAAATTTTAAAAGAATGTGATGCAGTGTTCCAGGAAAGAAAAATGTCTACAGTTAGGGCACAAGAATAAATTGGTAGAACTAGGCTAGTCCTTCGAATATCGCATAATCTCAATGGCAGATTCCCCCAGTTATGTAAATCTTGCTTTTTTGACAAATAAAGAAGGAGGCAGGCAGGCTAGTGGAAACGGGCTGCCTGGAAATGGAAATGGTTGACAACTCAGGAAACAAGAAGCAGGATGTGTGGCACTAAGTAAATCCTGAACATGGACGCCAAACAACAGCAATGAAACAAACAAACAAAAAAAGTTGTTAAAATCTGAACAAAGCAATTATATAAATGTACTAAATTATCACCTGTACCTTGAAAATACATGTATACATATTTAAATTATATAAATGTACTAAATTATCACATGTAGTACCTTGAAAATACATATATACATAATATTTATCAAGAAAAATTAAGTTAAAAAAAGAAAATAACACATTTAAAATAACTCCTATAAATGTTTCTCAAAAGGAATATAGTTGGTTAAATGGGAACATGAAATGTCTGACATTCAGAATATTTTATGGAAAAAGTGATGTTTAGCTAAAAAAAAAATATAAGTCACTGCCATGTTGAAATGACTTAAGTAGTAACTGGTTTGCCATCTCCTGTAATTATTTTGTAAAATTTAATATCCCATTTTTTAACTATCAATGTTTTAATTTTTGCTTAAAATAACCATTTTTATCATTATTAAATATGGATTTTTTATTATTCTTCAGAAATAGCATTTAGTTTCACTTTCTGTCCTAAAGTGCTATACTTAAATAAAACATTCCTCAAGATAAGGATTAAAAATGGAAACCAAAACATATGTCTTATGAGTAGAATTTTTTATAAACAAAATTAAAGTCTTGTGGATTAGCCCTGGATGAGGAATTCTTATACTTG
Organism: Loris lydekkerianus; assembly: GCA_963574355.1. Taxonomy (NCBI): domain Eukaryota; kingdom Metazoa; phylum Chordata; class Mammalia; order Primates; family Lorisidae; genus Loris; species Loris lydekkerianus. Next base: position 20,946 of record CAUYPK010145235.1, read on the forward strand.
GCCATCATTTCAGCTCCAACTACATAACCAGGTCAGCTTATTCTGGTCTTCTGAGCTTGCTGGGTCTGTTTCTTCAACTATAAAGTGAGGTGTCAAAGTAGAATTTTCTATTAAAAAGGATCATCTGTGATCAACTAAACACACAAATAGTGATCTGATACAGTGCCCTGAGAACCCTTGTGAGATACTTAATGATAGTTTTTTTGTAAAGAATCACTATTGCTTTTTTACTCATGAAAAAAAATTTTTGCACGGGCATTCTGGAATACAAACTCATTCTTAACTGTCATGACATTTTTTTCTTTCTTTCTTTTTTTTTTTCTTTGAAACAGAATCTCACTTTCTTGCCCCTGGTGTAGTGCTGTGGTGTCACAGCTCACAGACACCTCAAACTCTTGGGCTCAAGTGATTCTCTTGGCTCAGCCTCCCAAGTAGCTGGGACTACAGGTGCCTGCCACAACACCTGGCTATTTTGGGGTGTTGCTCTGGCTCAGGCTGGTCTCGAACCTGTGAGCTCAGGCAATCCACCCACCTTGGTCTCCCAGAGTGGTAGGATTACAGGCATGAGCCACTACGCCTGGCCTGTTGTGACATCTTTTCAAATGAACAAGTATCTCTAAAGATAGGGTGACCTATTATCCTGGTTTGCATGAGACAGAAACAGTTCCCAGAAAATAAAACTTTTCATTTTAGAAATGAGACAGTCCTAGGTAAAGTATGCCCCAAACTGAGGGGGTTCCTAGGAATATCTCTGAAGACCAAGCTGATTAAAAAGAGCAGACGCAGTACGGCATGCAGCTCACACCTATAATCCTAACACTGTGGGGCCGAGGCAGGAGGACTGGTTGAGCTCAGGAATCCAAGACCAGCCTGAGCAAGAGGGAGACCCCCCATCTCTACTAAAAATAGAAAAATTAGCCAGGCAATGTGGTGGACACGTTGAGGTGGGGTCCCAGCTGCTCAGGAGGATCATTTGAACTCAGGAATTTGAGGTTGCTGTGAGCTATGAAGCCACAGCACTGTAGCCTGGGCAACAGAGTTGAGAAGAAAAAAAGAGGAGAGGAAAGGGGAGGGAAGGAGAGGAACGAGGGGAGAGCAGGGGAGGGTGAGGGGAGGGGAGGGGCGGGGAGGGGAGGAGAGGAGAGGAGAGGAGAGGAGAGGAGAGGAGAGGAGAGGAGAGGAGAGGAGAGAAGAGAAGAGAAGAGAAAAGAGAAAAGAAAACAAAAAAGAGAAAACATGTAAAGCCAAGAGTGCCCAAGATAATTGCTTTCTTCATCACCCAATTGGCTTTCTTAACAATCTCTGAAGTGTCTGGCATCTTCTTTACCTTCCTTACCCAAAATGTTGGAAGTAATATTAATACCTAGCTATGGAACAAAAAACAAATTTTATTCCTTTACCTCTTTTCCCTCATTTTAATGTTTTTGGGAACCTCCCCAACCGCCAATACTGGACATCCTTTTGACCCTTGACACATATGCTAGCGGCTAATCCATTTTCTTGTCATTACTTTCCAGCCCCTGAGTTTTGAAAGCAAGAAAAGCTACACCTTAAAGGTGGAAGGAGCCAATCCTCACCTAGAGATGCGTTTCCTGAACCTCGGCCCGTTTCAGGACACAACCACGGTGCACATCAGTGTGGAGGATGTGGATGAGCCCCCTGTATTTGAACCTGCTTTTTACTTTGTGGAGGTGCCTGAGGATGTGGCAATTGGAACAACCATACAGATCATTTCCGCTAAAGACCCAGATGTGACAAACAACTCAATCAGGTTTTTACACAGATTGCACCTTTTCCTTATGTCCTGGAATCTTCTTTTTCCTTGCATGTAATTTTCTTGCACTTTTCCCTTTGCATCTTCCTTCTCTATTCCATCTGGGGAGACTTTCCTCTTTCTCTGAGATTTTTCCATTTATGTAACATGGCCTTGTCATTTGCAATTGGTTCAGCCAAATGTGTACACACACATACACAATCTCTCTCCTTAGTTCTCACTTGTGGTCCTATAGCTGGATAATTCTGTGTTGTTGAAGGCAGCGTCCAGTACATTGAATGATATTTACCTGCCTCTCCAGCTTTTATCCACTAAATGCCAGTAGCTCCCCTAAAGTGGCAACAACCTAAAATGTGTCCAGATACTGCCAAATGTCCCAGGGAGGTGCTGCAAAATTTTGCCCAGTTCGGTTGAGAACCACCAATTGAGATAAAGCTTAGTCAGCCATACAAGCACTGATGTCAAAATGTTAAAACTATTGATTCTTAGTGGTGAATATAAAGGTAAATATTGCATATTCTTTCAACTTCTATGAACTTCTGACATTTTTTACTTTTTAAAAATAGAGAAAATATGCTGAGAGCTATGATGCCATGACACTCTATCCAGGGCGACAGCTTGAGGCTCTGTTTAAAAAAAATAATAATAATAATAGAGAAAATAACATGTATCATATGTTATTTTCCCATATACTATAGAAAAAACAGGCATAGTAACTACTCCTCTTGTCAATGGCTTCAATGCCATGCAGACTGGCCAGACAGGGCTTTGTACCACAATCCCACATATCTGTTTCTCCAGATAGTAGTATGTTTTAAAATAAAAGATTCTCACTTAGATGTTTCCCCTCAAGAAGAGAATTGCTTTACAATTAGGGCCATTTTCCATCAATTCTGGAACCAAAGTGCAAATAGTAGGTAGACAGGTTGACACCCCAACCTTCCAGCACAAATGCCAAGCCTCTGAAGCTTGACACAAAAGATCAGGATTCCAGGGCTGTTTGAGGCCATCTGTCACATTAATTGTTGAAAGCCACACAGTAAAATGAATCTGGGGTTTTAGTGCAGATAACACATTTTAAACACACCTTAATTTATCAAATGCCTTCTCTGTCAGGCTACTTCTCTTACCTGGTGCTATTTTGTATTTAACGAAAACATGCTTTTATAGTTTAACAAGAATGTTTCTCTCCAGAGAATAAACAGCCTAGGGAGAAATCTGTTTCCCCTAATCAACAAGTAAACATTTAACATGTTCAGGTATTAAAATGGTTAAAAAGAATTTGTTTGAATTCTGATATTTTATCTTTTCAAAGGCAACTAAGCTTTCTATTATGAGTTATGACAACTTTATAGAAGTGATATTTCAACCTTAAGCTTTGTAAATGTAAGAGAATGGGGGGTAGCAAATCTATATTATCCCTAAAACACAAATAAAAATGAAGCAGATTCTATTGTAAGTGATATTTTCAGGAGCCAAGAATATATACCTTCTGATCTTAATCTATTGATTATATATCTATTAATCTATAATACTTGTATCTATTCATATCAGAGAAGATATTGTGGGGGGAAAACTTTATCAAATAAAACTTTATGGGGGAAACTGAAATACAATAAGCACAAATACCAGAACCCATTTCTAAAACCAACATAATATCTATAGATAATTCCACATCTTTCCAGGTTCTGACTCTTGGTCTCTATGTGGTAAACACTGGAAACAGGGTTTTGTTGGGAGTCACAGTACTGAATAACAAAAAGACTAAACACAGGAAACACACACACACACCCTAGAGGGTATGTGCAGTATTCAGAACTAAAATCATTATCTCAAGGCATATCTAGGAACAAAAGGGAAACACCAGCAGTTGTACATCCACTGCTGGCATGGAGCAAAATGAGGTAGACAAAAAGGACTCCTGTCCAGCTAACAGAAAATGCGGCTTCAGATGATGGGCCAGTTTAAAACTATGAGTTGCCAACACATTAGTTAGTTATTGGAGAGATCCATAATGCAATGTCTGCCTATTCCAGTAGAACCCAAGCCAGGATGAACTAATGGGTGAACAGGCCAGAGGCACAGAACAAATGTCTACTGGGCTATTCTAGGGCAGAACTCTAGATCCTCGATCCTAGCAAGAACAGAGCCACAGGCCTGGAGGTAAGAAGACAGGTACTCAGGCACAGGAGAAAAAGAGAAATTCCAATTAGCAGACCTAGAATAATTCTTCCTCTGCATTTTGGCTGTGGAGAGCTGTATTCTTATTGCTAGGGATGAGATCCCTGATTCCTTGCACTATCCCATGGCAACAAAGAATAATCCCTAAATCCAAGAACAACATTGGAAATCCTAGACTCTCAGAGGGAAAAGCACCAAAAAGTTAAACCTCTGGCTACCATTTAATAAATCTATTTGAGAATTGCTACTAATGTTATCTCTCATCAAATTGCCCATTTTATCCTTATTTTTCACATAGAAGTTATTTTCTTATAAAATAATTTATATGTGTTATATGCTATGTGGCCATCTAATTCTTTTGCATTGCATTACAAAGAATAAACTGAAATTTGTATTTCTAAAAAGAAAATACCTATTAAATCACAAAAAAGAACGTATCACCTGAAGTTAAAAAGTTATAGATAAAAGGCCACTTAATATTTCTTAAAGATTAGGACTTTTATAATCTCCTTTCCAGAAAGTTGATGGTATGTTCATGTTTAAGAAGCTAGTCATCATTTACTGGTAAGCCCCCAAAATGAAATTTCCATATTTTGTTATATGTGCATGAAAAAGACAATGCTTGGATACCTGGACTATTTAATAAATAATAAAGGAATTTCTGGCAAGCAGGATATTGAACTATTTGGCAAGTGAAATAGGCTTCTGCTGGTGTGGAAACAGCTTTCCCTCCTGTGCCTGCCTAGAGTATGTGTGGATTTTGCAAGCCTGCTCCTGACACCCAACCTCCAAATCTCTTCCAAATTCAGAAAATGTCCTCAGCCAACCAAACACTCAGGAAGGCCAACAAACACCAGCTTCTGTTGGCTTATGGGAACTTTGTGTGTGCGTGTTATGCCAATTCTGCTCACACCAGGTGAGCATATTATAGCTGAAGAGAAAGCCTCCTACATAATTCACTAGTGTGTCCCAATTCCCCATTTGCCTCCTCTATCTACACCTTTAACTTGTTCTCCCATCTCCTGAATATTGGCTGGACTTCCAAATCACTCCATTCACAGAAACAAGATCATCTTCCCTCAAATTTGGCCTCGTTTGGGAAATCAGAGAGGAATTCCCCTTGATGAGGGAATTTTCTGGAAGAAAGTCTGCTGGTGTGTCAGCAGGCAGTGCTGACAGGGGTACTGTCCATTCATTACTTCTATGCATCTCCCATGCATCTGTGACAGTCACCGTGTTGCTGTGGGTGCAAGCACAGAAAGCTGGTTTATCACAGTCTGTCTTATCCCTCAGCATCATGCCTGCAGCTTGGAGAGCTGCCATCAGGGTTATAGCTCTGGAGACTGCTTGGCTGAGCTTTTCTCCTGAGTAGGAGTTGAGAGATAAGAGTATGAGCCAAACTATATTTTTTTCTTAAGAAAAAGTTCAACCTAAAATAGCGAGGAAATTTTAAAACTAAATCATGAATTATACCTAAAGAAAAAACTAGTAATCCATCCAATGGATTATAAATGAACTTTACAGGCATGAGTTTTTTCTTTATTAAAACATCACCTCTTAGCTATCATGCATATCTTTAAGAGATAGCTTTATTTCCTTAAACAATTTCATACAATCCACGTAACATTAAGGTAGCATGGCCAGGTAGCAAATAACCTAAGACTACTGGCATCCTATTTATTCCATTTTTTAAATGAGAAAACTGAAATACTAATAGCTTTTTTTTTTTTTTTTTTTAAATTTGCAGTTTCTGGCCAGGGCTGGGTTTGAACGCACCACCTTTAGCATATGGGGCCTGTACCCTACTCCTTTGAGCCACAGGCGCTGTCCTCTAACAGCTTTTTTTATTTTGGAGGATTTTCTTGATTTTTGGTTTTGAACATGATAAAACCACAAATGCCATTTTCTAAGTATCTATAACGCAGAGCAGCGGAACCAAGTTCCATATGGTCTCTGCCCTCAGTGCTCCTGTGTAGTATGCTACCATATGCCATCCAAGTGCAAATAACATACGTAATCTGTGTTTCTGCAGATACTCCATTGACAGAAGCAGTGACCCTGGAAGATTTTTCTATGTGGATATTACAACAGGTGCCCTAATGACTGCAAGACCCCTAGACCGCGAAGAATTTTCTTGGCATAATATCACTGTCCTTGCTATGGAAATGAGTAAGTAGCACAATAAATTGGTCTCCATGCGGTGACAAAATGTGTTGTGAAAAGTGGAAGTTTCTAGAACTGATAACAAAAAATTATATTATTTAAAGGAAAAAATGGAATTTGAAGTTTAGTGAAAGCATTCTGTTCAAATACTTTTTAAGTATCTCCTGTGTACTTAGTTCCGTGCACATAGAACACACACAAGCAGGAAAAGACAGCATTCTTACCCCCAGTGGCTACATTGGAAAGGGGAAGATTCTTGAGAAATCTGAGACTTTCAATCTTTAATAAAATCATTAATGTATAAATAGTATATAATACTCTTATTAGATGAAGCATTTATAACATATTCTTCTTCCTACAAACACACACACATATCCGTATCTATAAGAATTTGAAACATCTTACAATAAAAGATAAATAGACTTACAAATTGAATGGGAAATTAATAAGAGCTAGAATATATACTATAAACTTAATAAAAATTCAATTATAAACTACTACATTCAATTTTTTTCGTAATACTTGGTGATGGCAAAGGCTCAGGAAAATGGCAATCACTAACCCACTGGCTATGTAATAAGGCATAGCAATTCAGGAGTGTAATTTGGCAATATATATTAAGATTTCCCAAAATAGCCGGGCTCAGTGGCTCACACCTATAATCCCAGCACTGTGGGAGGCTGAGGGAGAATTGCATGAGCTCAGGAGTTCGAGAATTGCCTGAGCAACAGTGAGACCCGGACTCCTAAAAAAATGAAAAACCCAGCTGGGCACCATGGTGAGCACCTATAATCCCAGCAGCTTCTGAAAGCTGAGGCAGCAGGATGCCCACAGCCAGAGTCCACAACCATATGTAAAAAAAAGAAAGATACTATCTAGACCTTACACTAGATTAACATGCTTTCAAAGTTATGCAATGACACAAGATAATCCTGTCCTAAAATATTAAAAGTTCTGAATCCAATTCTTTTATTTGCTTAACTGTAATTTTGTGTGTGTGTGTGTGTGTGTGTGTGTGTAAGAGAGAGAGAGAGAAAGAAACAGTGTGTAGCTCTACAATTTTGGACAGATATACTATATAATGTTACATACATAATTGTATCTCTGGTGGCAGGATCCTGGATCGTATTTTTCCTCTAAGTTTTTTAAGAAATTTTCATTATTTCTTCCATATACAAACACATACTTTTGTTATAAAGACAAAATAAATTTTAGTTACACTGGCACTTTCTGGTAACCAAGCAATAGAAGGATTTAGGGGGAAAACAGTACAGCACAGTTACTTTTGAGAAAGAAAAAAAAAATTGATCAGAAGAACAATGCATTCTGGAATTTAGTAAAATTATTTACCCAAAATAATTTCTGTGTCTTGTTATTTCTACTTTAACTCCTTGGGGTGGTAACAAAAACAAAAAACAGGGGGGACACTGCTGGGGCTACAAAATTATCTTGTGTGTGGCAGTGCCAAGAAAACACAGACCAAAAACACCTTTCCCCACAAGTAATTGTGAGAATTTCTGCCCCAGCCAACGATATGGATTTGGTGTGTGCTTGATCCCATAGTATCCCTAGTCCCTAGGCAGGAATTAATGTGCAATGTTATCTGCATTTCAAGGAATAACTTGAAATCTTTGGGAATATAATGCAAAGAGCTGATTATTCCACAGGAATAAAGCCAAGCATTTTGCCACATAGTATGCATCCAGTTAGGAACGAGCTGGTTTAAAGCCCAGAATATAGGGTTGACTTGCCTTTCATTCCAGAACCAAAACTATGAGCCAAGCAGGAGATTCAAAACCGGATTCATTTGTGACACCTTCTTCTCTCATACTCGTAATAGGAAACACACTAACACACTCTCCAACATACACCTTGTTCTGCCAATGCTTTTGTCTGCCTACACTCTGAGTAGGTGACAAACATCTTATGCTTGTGGTACCATTTCCTAGTACTTTATACACTCCTTTAAAAACCAGACTGACCAAGTAAATACTGACTTCCAGCAAACAGTATTATTCTTTTTCTGCATTACTGACCTCCTTGTGTTTTGGTTTTGTGTTCTCTTTAGACAATCCCTCCCAGGTTGGAAGTGTTCCTGTCACAATCAAAGTCTTAGATGTGAATGACAATGCCCCAGAGTTCCCCAGATTTTATGAGGCTTTCGTCTGTGAGAATGCTAAAGTGGGACAGGTATGGCACCCTGTGAACAGTGCTCCTTGGTTAACCCCTGGCATATGGAAACAACTGTTACAGATAACCAAGGACATTCTGACTCCAGAAACTAACATTACCTAACAGAGTCTCCACATTTTATATATCAGGTCTCAACAGTGTAGTTGTTAAGACAACTATTTAGAGCCTACATTACATATTACAATCTAAACAGTGCTTTGCAGATGGCTTGTTTCCCAGGGCTGCCTGTATAAGGTGTTTACCCGCCTTGAAACTGAACCATATAGTGCCAACTGTAACACATGCTTCAGGTTCTGGAAGTGAGGGGCCATACAGCTCTGGGAATGGAGGAAGAAGAGTCTTCTCTTTTCCTGAGTGTAGCACCAATTCCTCAAAATATTTTGCAGTAGGGAAGCTCCCCACTTCCCTTTCTTAACTGTCAGCAACAAGTACTTTGTTTAGGGACTGCCTGGACTATTTCAGAATGCTTTGTTCCCTGGAATTACCTACTGTCTCTCCTCCCTCAAATAAAACACTCATTTTCTCAGTGCTGTCCGTGTTAGATATAAGGAAAGCAAATAAACTTCTACTTATTTGAAATAACTATAGCTCCATAATCTTCAGACATACTTGCATATTTTTTAAAGTATTCTTCTAAACCTAATTATTTGGTTGATCAAATTCTAAGTGGTAGAACTGAGAGTCATCCAGACTTTATTTGGAGGGGCCCTGTACAAGTACACATGTCAGGCTACTGCCTGGCCTATGACTTACCCTTCCATCTCCCCTCTGTTTCTGCTTCCTCCTCTACCTATGACACAGCAGATTCCCTTACAGTCCTAATTTACTGCCCCCAGAATGTATCCTGCAGCTTCATGGATGCTGGTGGTAGGTCAATTGAGTCAGGACTGTTTAATATCAAAGTTAGGACAACAGGTAATTCAGGCCTCCAACCATAAGCTGGCTTGGCTTCCACTTCTCTCACACTCTGGGAACAGCAGCACCAGCATCCTGCTGCACAGAGATGATATCTGTATGCTCAAGACTTTTATTAGCTCCCTGAACGCACCAAAGATTGACTTAATATATCTTTATCTTTCTATTTAATCAAAGCAAAAAACGATTCCCATTCTTTGGGGCAAAAAGGTATTCTATAGTAATTCTGAGCTAAATAGACTTTATCCAGCAATCTTTGAAATTTGGTGCACTGGTCTATAAGCATCCTAAACATTTTTTTTCACCAAGTCTAGGATGATTCTACTTTCACATTATTGAATTTCTACTCTAGAAAGGCCTGAAATAGTATGCCGCTAATAAAAGTTATAATGCACACTTTATAGCATAAGAGGAGATGATCCATTTTATTGTAAGAAAGGAGGTATAAAAACTACACATACATGCTTGCAGTTATATAAGATCATGTCTTCATGGGAACACAGATTGGAAGGAAAGATGCAAAAATAATATAGCTACTGTGCTAAGGTAGCTGAGTTTTAAACGAGGGAGATTGGGACTTTTAATGATTTTTGTTTTATGTTATGACTACATATTATGCAGAAAAACTGTTTATATTATAAAAATCATGATTATGATAAATACGTAATTTTATGGCATAAGAAACTAATTATATTCTATAATATAAATGGGGTGATAAGTAGCACAGTAAATTAAAGCCCCTTCCCCAAAATTAAACACTCCCTTTCTTAAAAGGCTTCAGAATAGGAGAAGAAACACTCTGATGGGTAAATTGCACTTTAATCACCTCTTCTATTTCTGAGGTCAAACAAACATACCCCACATTTCTAAATACATCTTTTAATGGAGTAGTATAAAGTATTTTCAAGTACAGCTTATCTGTGATTCTAAGGTCAGGGCATGAACCATAAGTCTGTCACATTTCTCACCTTCCGCCCCAAATATTAAAAATCCTATCCTTTTATTTGGACTCTGGGAAATGTTTTGAAGATTTTCCAAAGTATGCAGCTCAAAAGGTATGTCTGGTTTACAAAAAATCAAGCCGCCTGTGTTTACTTGCTGGACGCTGAGATAATCTTCACATCTGCCAAGTCCAGACATGTGCTTTTCTCTTAAGGAGCAGCCGTGAAAGAATCCCATAAAGAAATCAGACGACATAGTTGGTTATGGCTGCGGGCAGAATGAAACCAGCTGAGCAGAAACCTACATGACAAGTGGGGCTGAGGAAGCAATCTGACCTGCCAGAATAGAGAGCAGGGAGCCAGCCAGGCTGCTCCCAGCCCAGACCTAGAGATCAATGTCTTCACTCACTCATTCTCTGAAGCCCTGTGACCAACCAGCCTCACGCCTCAGGCCCCAATCTCACCAATACACACACAATCCACAGGTCAGATGTTCTGAAATGATTTTCCCAACTATGTTTGCCAAGTTATATAGAATTCTCTGCTTACAACATTCTTCAAGAAATATGCTATCATTCTAATGTAATGTTTGGTACTACAAGCTTTGTCTCCAGGCAGAGAAAGGGTAGGCTGGTGACCCTAGTATGTAAGCAGCACTGATTTGGGGCATGGGGCCGTGGGCAAGTTAATCTCTACTATTCTGCTTGCCTGACCCCTGTCTTTCTTTTACTTAGAAACAGGGTCTCACTCTGTTGCCCAGGTTTGAGTATAATGGTGTGATCATAGCTCACTGCAACCTCTAACTTCTGAGCTTAAGCAATCCTCCTGCCTCAGCCTCCCAAGTAGCTGGGACTACAGGTGTGTGCCACAACGCTTGGCTATTTTTTTAAAAAAACTTTTGTAGAGACGGGGTCCTACTGTGTTGCCCAGGTTGGTCTCAAACTCCTAGCCTCAAGCAATCCTCAAGCAATCCAAAGTGTTGGGATTAAGGCACAAGCCATTCCGCACAGCCTACTTGCCTTTCTTATAACACCATCCCCCTACATTTAGACCCAACAATTGTGTTCTCCAAGAGGCATACCCTGAAATGGAGTTCTGGTATAAAGAAGGTGTTTATTAGGGAGGGCCCATGAGGCCAACACCTATGGGAGGGGAAGGAAAGAAAGCAGGAGTGAGCAAAGAGAGAAGTCCAACTGCAATGCAGACCCATTAACTCCCTGGGCTAACTTCAGAGAGCCTAGAACTAGAGTTTTCCCAAGTGGAGATGGGACGGCCAGACCTGTATACTATCATATCAATCAGCTACTGGAGGTAGGTCACCTCTTCCATAGGGAAGACGACTCTCTGCAACTAGTAATGCCTGAAGAGACTCGCAGGTAAAGGCCAGTGCAACAAGTCCTTCATTCAAGGGAGATCTGAGCAGCAGTGTTCAGAGGGCCCCTTGCTGAGAGCTTCCCTCTGTTAATCTTTAGCATATTGTGAGTGCACGACCTCCCTTAACTTACAGGTGAAGAAATACAGACTAAGCAAGCCCATCTGGGATTTCAAGCTCACCTTGGATGTGCTGCCAACAAAATGTGGCTGCCTGTGACCCACTCCTCACACATTTTCCCTCAACCAGAAAGAACCAATGATGATGTCTGCTTACTTCTTTTCTAGTAGTGGTCATTCTTAAACAGTGGCTTCTCAAAGACAGCAATTTAACCTTCAAATGTTCACCCAATGGTGAGGTTAAGTAGATGAGGAGAGAGGAAGAACATTTGGGGTCAAGCAGGACTTTGTGGCACCTCAGTCCTTTAACTCAAAGTCTCCTATTTAGACTGCCCAAGAATGGCTATCTGTGGTGTGGAAACAGAAGTTACAGTGATGTCTAACACCTAAAGTATTTAGGTACCATTCACCCTATGCCTACTAACATACTCAGGCCCAACAATAAACCAAATGAAACCCTCAGTTGTGTGGCAGCATGGAAAGTTTCCAGGTAAGTCTCATGATGTGCTTCTCATTAGGTAAAACAACCCACCACTGGATCCAGGTGTGGGATTTCACTAGGCCCTAATGCTTTCTCCTCTGACTCCAACTCACCCAATTCCCTGTCCCTCCCTCAGCTGATCCTGACAGTGAGTGCAGTGGACCAAGATGACCCACACAATGGTCAGCATTTCTACTACAGCTTGGCCCCTGAAGCTGCTAACAACCCTAACTTCACCGTAAGGGACAACCAAGGTAATCCAGTGGATTTTCTACAGCTTAGGCTGGCTACTTTGAGTTACTGTACTATGCACACAGTGTCAAAGGTCACCTGCTCTTTAATAGCAGGGAGAGCATTTGTAATGTCTTACATCAAAGCCAAAGAAAGCCCTCTGCTGACTCTAAAACTTTCATTCAGTTAGTAAGTCAATAGATGGTTTGCTAAGGACACGTCCTGTGTCAACCACGCTGCAAAGCTAAGAGGCAAAATTCTTCATTCATTCCCAGAGACAGCAGCCTTGTTTATATGTTCTATGATGCTGGGGAAAATCTGAGAAACATGACAGAAAGTGACCTGCATAAAGAGAAAAACCTAAAAGAACATTTCTAAGCAAGAATCAAAGGGGGTAATCAGTGAAAAACCCTCAGAACAAAAGGGAGATAAAGGCTAAGTAACAGAGATAGCACAGGGCAGATACAGGAACATGCACAGCAGCTGTGGCATTGAAACAATTTTATCACTTCAGAATGCCTGAGAGACACATTCAGGTGGGGTTCCCTATATCCACAAAGTGCACCCCACTACAGCTTTATTGAAACAGAAATCTAAAGCCCTCTTCTCCAACAAGCATTCAAATCAGCTAAGGGGTTTACTGACCCAGCACACTCTTCTTTGGGCACAGATGGGAAAAGGAGAGACTTTTGTTCTTTTGCCAGATGACTGCTTCCTAGAAAGGTCAAAGCAATAGAAAAAATAAGTTAAATCTGTCAAATGAACCCCTTATGTTAATTCTGCTGCCAAATGACCTTGGAGAGGTCATCAGTTCTCAGGCCCGCAACAGATTCATTTTCTTTCCAATTCTAAGACATTGTTGCTTTGTAAAAGTCTAAACAAAGGATAAGGAAAAGTCATGATTAGACATGATGGGTCTTAGTCTCAAACATCAATTATTAAAAGTATCAATTCAACTCCACAATAGTCTCTTGCTATAAAATTTGAGAATCTCAGACCTGTTTTCTTCTACATGAAAAGCATTCTTCTAAGATATTCCTTCAACCTTCTATATGTTATCATAAAAATCACTATAATACTTCTACAAGGAAGGGGAAATATGAATAATACAAAGAGAAATACTATAATTAAATATCCTGAGATTTTTATTTGGTCACAATTGTGAACTATTCATTCATGTGCTTCATGGAAAAGCCTTCCTGCAAAAAGTAGCTTCTGCTGCCAGATTGGTTTTACAAAGGAAACTCTAGGGGTGGGAGGCAGATAAGACATTATGTTCTTTCTTTAAATTTTCAGCTATCATTCTAGTATATTTCAGAATCAATAAAAAATAATAATGCCACAAAATGCTGCAAATTTCTTAAAGCTGACTTTGGGCATCAATTCATGGAACCACTATCTTAAAAAGATGGGCCACAGTAAAAGACATGGCTCATCTTTTGGAAGGTTTCCCAAAGCAGAAGTCATCACATCCTCAATAGAGAGCATGAACTCTTAATATCCTTGTGACAATTTACTCCCTAAGCATTTTTTACTGAGACTCACTGAGAAACTGACCAGCACCTGATATGGTGAACCCACCGTCTTATGCCCTACTCCCATGCTAAGACATGTCCTAAACACAACAGGGCACTGTCTCAAGTAAAACTGTTTTTACTTTATAGCTCCCAAATCTTATGACAAAATTATGTGCATATAACACTTTAGTTACAAAAGCATTTTGCCATGCTTTGCTTTATTTAATATTTCTAATAATCCTGCTAAGATTTTAAGGAAGTTACTGATCTCTCTGATTCTCACTGTCCCATTTGATAGTTACGAAAAGTAAGCAAATAGCTCAAGATAAGAGAGTAAATGTTAAGGCTGGGACTAGAAGCTGGGCCCTTTTTTAGCCCCACACTCCCATACACAACGTTTTGGGTCAGCTTAAAAACAAATACCTATTCCAAATGAATTACTTAAGTTCTAATTATTGCATTCAACAAAACCTTTCCAAGTGGCTAGTATATGTCAGGCCCATTCCAGAACTAGACTCTGCAATGTGATGCTCTGATTTTTCAATTTAATCTTTTTTTTTTTTTTTTTTCTGAGATAGGGTCTCACTTTGTCACCCAGGCTAGAATGCAGTGATGTAATCACAGCTTACTGCAGCCCTGAACTCCTGGACTTAAGTGATCCTCCCACCTCGGCCTCCCAAAATGCTGTGACTACAGGGATGATCTACCATACCTGGCCCATATCATATTATTTAAAATTAAGGAAAGATTAAGACAGCTAGCAGAAACACTAGAGGCTCAAAGCTCATCCACCATCACTTCTATTTCATTCTATTGGACAAAATAAGTCATGTAACAACATGTGGCTTCAAAGTGTAGAGAAATAGATTCTGCCTCTTAAGTCAGAGTAACTACAAAGTCATCTGAGGAAGGGGGCAGACACAGTGAGAGGTGAAGAATTGGGGCCATAACCTAATCCACTGCATTCCATTTTCAATTGACTTGGAGAGTACCCTGCATAGGCTACTGGGTGGTGAACTTTGGACATACAGACGTTTCCCTTCCCTTTGACCTCAACAGCCACACTTACATGCACATCTTTACATTTCAATCAGCAGTTCCTTTTAGTTATAATACTCCAGAAAACAACCCTCCTTTGGTGACTTTTCTTGTTATGGCACATAATAATGATGATTTTGATTTTTAGTAAGTGATGATGGCAATGATGATATGTACTTGCTTTCATTATTGTATGTTTAGTTCTAATTATGAGAGAGAGAATAAAGTAGTGGTTGTAACCAGGAGCTCTGGAGTAAGAGTTCATGGGATTAAATACCAGCCCCAGCACTGGCAGTGTGACTCCAGACAGCAAGTTTCATTTTTCTGAGCTTTACCTTCTACACATGCAAAATGAAAATACTCTTAGTTCCTAGTTCTTAGCTCTTCCTTGTTGAAAGAGATCATTCAGATGGGACTTTCACAGCATTTAACATACTGCTTGGTATACTGTAGGTACTCAGTAAATGGTACTATTATTATTTTGTTGTTGCTGCCATATGCCAAAGATTGTAGTAACTGCTGTGCATGCGTTATCAGATTTAAGTGGCATAATGATCAGAAAATAGATCCCTGTCGATATTTAGCAACCTGACCTAAACACTTATTTCCTTATGGTTGTCACCCTCATTAGGATGTGTTTGTACATGGAAACTGTCCTTATTAAAGGAGATAAAATCCCAAAATGTAAAAATAAATAAATGAATAAATAAATAAATAAATAAATAAAATTAAGGAAAGAAAGGCCAGGTGTGTTGGCTCTCTTATAATCCCAGCATACTGAGGCCAAGGCAGGAGGATAACTTGAGGCTAGGAATTTGAGAATAGCTTGGGCAACACAGAAAGACAAAAAATAAAAATAAAAAATTAGGCAAAACCTTAATTATACTGTTAGGAAATTCAGCTCAAGTCTTTCTAAAAGTCTTATGACCTAGCTTAAATTAAACCAAAAAATTAAATAGTTCTCTTTAGAGAAAAACTTGGTTTCTGAGACAAAAAAAAAAAAAACTACCTAAACCTATGAAGCCCAATTAACAGTACTTACTTATTAAGTTCAGAAAACAGAAAGACGGGTGGTTGTGTGGTAGGCAGAAATACAACATAATCTTCAGGTTGGCTATCTTTCTCCACTGAGAAGAAAGTAAGAAGAGAGTAGCCAGTATCAAAGCAGGACGAGATCATGATTATCTCAATAGTTTTTTGACAGGTAATGTTACTAAACCACATAAGTAGTTACAAAATACAATGGAAGGAGTGCATGTTTGGGAGTCAGAGAGACCAGAGTTCAAATCTCAGTTGTACTACCAACCAGGTTAGTGACTTCAAATTGTAAAATCTGCCTAGGCCTTACTTCTCTTACTGTATAGGGAGAGATATTACTATCTCACAAAGCTGTGGGGAAGAGTAAATGAGATACTGCATACAAAGTGCAAGTACATGAGCACACAATATATTATAGCTGCTACCATAAAAAGCAGGGGAAAGAGGAAGGGGAAAAATTAATTAAGGGACAATGGGCCAGTCAGAATAGACTACGTTATGCTCCACAAACTACCACCACCAAAATCTCAGTGGCTTAGTGCAACTGAAGTTAATTTCCTGCTCACATATGGTGTCTGAGTGTCCTGGGACAGCTGTCTACCATCCACAGCAGTGTCCCAGGCTGCTTAGATCTTCATTTCACATATACAATGCAAGGCAAAAAATCAGACTCCTACACCTTAACATGCTTCCGCCCAAAAGTGACACAAAATTGCTGTCACTAACTGTTCCAACTGAGACCACCAATCTGGGAGAAATAACAGGGTGTATCATATGATTAGGGGATTTTAAGTAAGTTTCTGCTAAATGAGCAGGTTCTTGAGGAAGCACAAGAGGAACTGGTGACTGTATTTCACAGGCATAAAAGAAAATAGCAAAAGACATGAATTCTAGCCAAACTGGCAAAAATAAGCAATCTGCCACAGACACACAGCTTCTCACATTCTCCTCCTGGAGGCACAAAGTGGCAGTGGGGCCTTGGCAAGCTGCTGAGCAGGAACAAATAAGGACCACAAGTCACCAGTGATTGTTCATTTCTGTCAAGCTTTCCCAAGGACATTTTTGTTAGATTTGAAGTCTGACAGTTCACCCTGGGCACTTTATGTCACAGAGGGTAAGACAAACGCTCTAAAAAAGCTTTCTACGCTACGCTTCAGGGTTTTGCCTGAAAGCAAGCAGAAATCTTGGTTTCTGAATCCAAATACTGATCCAGGAAAACCTGCTTTGGCTATGACTGAGCAGCAAGGAATGTTTTGACTATCCTTCTCTCTCCTTCCTACACCCTGTCCCTTCCCCTTTACTTTCATCAATCTAAGACATTAATTCACCTTCCCTTTTTCAACTCTGGAACCCTTGGCTTCTTCAGATAACACTGCCCGGATTCTTACGAGGAGGTCTGGCTTCCGGCAGCAGGAGCAGAGTGTCTTTTACCTGCCCATCCTGATAGCAGACAGCGGGCAGCCGGTGCTCAGCAGCACTGGCACCCTGACCATCCAGGTGTGCAGCTGTGACGACGACGACCACATCATGTCCTGCAGCCCAGAGGCTTACATGCTCCCAGTGAGTTTGAGCCGGGGTGCCCTCATTGCCATCCTGGCCTGTGTCTTTGTCCTCTTAGGTAAGTAAGGGGCTCCTTTCTGTTCTATGGGGTTCTGCAAATGCTTACTCAGATAATGTTAGTCACCATCATTAACACCTATTCAGAACTGGTATGTTTCAAATCATGCTTACTGAATGAGTGGTAGAATGAAGCTGAGCAAAGGTTTAAAAAAAATTGAAGATAGTCCTTTCCTTCAAGGCTGTCTGGAGATATTAAAGCACATCTGTTTATTAAGGATCTACCAACAGCAGGGGATTCCATGCTAAGTGCTGGGATTAATAAACCAGACACATTCCGGCCTTCATGAATTTACTTCAAACCAAGCAAGTTTATTTTGACATCATGGAACCGAATCATAATTTTGGACAGGATAAGATGATCATTTCTTCTAACTCAATTTCAGGTCAAGAGTAGGTAACTCACATAAAGATAAGTGACAGGCCCAAGGCCAAATGGCAGAGGCAGAGCCAGAACTGAAATGCAGGCAGGCCATACAATGGGCATCCCTGTACCTCAGCAGCAATACTCTTCTCCAAGATGCTCATCCCCTGATTGTAGAGGCAATAATACAGAGAAGGGAAGAAAGACAAGATGTCCCAGGGGTGTGGGGGATAGGGATAGATGCCATTCTAAACAGGGTGGTCAGGGCAAATCCTCACTGATAAAGAGATCTTTGGGCAGAGATCACAAGGAAGTGATGGTATGAACCATGTAGATTCAGAGAATAAGCCACTGGTGGACACTAGTGCCTTCCCAGGCACTATAGCCATCTAACAAAGAGCAGTGACTACACTGGACCAGTTTGCCTCTGCTGGTGAAGTAAAAGGATGTGACAACAGACTAGTGGGAAAACATTACTGGGATAGGGATCCTTTCTTCCTCTTCTCAAGTCACACTGCAAGGCAGCCACCCACCTCCCTTGTGCATAAGGCCATCCATGCAATTGTTTTTAAGTTCATATTCAAAAACAAAACCACCTAACTCAACTCTTGAAACAAAGAAAAGATCTGTACATATATCCCTAGTCTTCTTATGCATTTGCTATGGGATATACATGTTGCTTAGAGAAAAGCAGATTTAGTAAATAGTAGTATTATTCAATATAAAGGAAATTCTAGCTTTCTATAAGGAAAAAAAGGAAAGCACTGGGAATCTAAATGAGAATAGACGTGCATATATCCACATACACTTCCGCAGACTGAGTCAGACTAAAGAAAGAAGTCTGAGGTGGCACCTGTGGCTCAAGGAGTAAGGCGCCGGCCCCATATACCGGAGGTGGTGGGTTCAAACACGGCCCCAGCCCCAGCCAAGGAAAAAAAGAAAAAGAAAGAAGTCCCTAACTGTATGACTAACTTTCTGGGTAAGTCTGTGGAATATGCGTCTCTGAGCACATTTTAAAACACAACACATAGTTTAATTTTGTTGTTTACTTATGTCCTACATGAAGGGAGAGAAAGTATATATAAGTAACTTTACTAAGTCCTGGGATCCCTGGAACAGAGAGAACTGCTGTGGGTTCTGGTCCATGACTGTATTAACAAATAAAACCTCCCTGCAATTCCTTACGTGTCCACACGGTGGCAATGAGAGTCCTTGAGAGTACAACAACACAACTTGCAAGAGGCCTTTGAAGAAACTTGCTCCTAGGAGAAATTGCCAGACTAGCAGTCCTTACTTCAATCTTTAGAAAATGTCTATGTTTTAAGTTCACCATGGCCCACAAAGAGCCATCATTACAGACATACTGATTTAAAAAGACTGGCTTCGACAGATTCTCACGTTAGAAATGGCATGCAGGGGACAATTTATCCCTCCCCAACTCATGTCTCATCTTTTGAATTGTACAGAATAAGTAAATAGTTTTCAGAAGCTAAATTGAACAGAGCTGTCATAATATCCTCATAGTTGTAAGTACTCTTATTTCTAAGAATGCACATCCCACATTAAAAACAGTCCACAAAACTGTAATATTTCTGTTGCAATTGTCAACAAAATACTACATTTTATGGACAACTGAATAAACACATTAATTTTGGCTTGGTGGGGTTTTTGTTCATGTCTCACATATGTATATAGTTCCTAGAAAATTTCATAATCCCATGTACTGTGTCTACAGTATCTAAAGAATAAACATCCTGAGAACTGACTGTTGTCAGGGAAGCCCTTCAGCTAAATAGGATCATTTTTCCCAAAATCTGATTTTCAGGGCATTATGCAATACTTATTTAAATCAGAATACCTAAAAAATAAGACATGTTTATTTTTATTTTTCATAGATGGACCAGTTCTATATAAACTGCCTAATTCTCCATGACTATCAGAATTCCCTCCAGATTTGCGGTTCTTAACCCGTGGGTTGCGACCCTCAGGAACTATATTAAAGGGCCGCAGCATTAGGAAGGTTGAGAACCACTGCTCCAGATAATCAAAGACTTTTTTCAATTTGCTTGCTAGCATCTTCCAAAATATCACTCCTACTACTCCAAGGTCACAAGTGTGAAGCCCTTTCTAGGCTACCAAGCAAAGTTCACTGCCCCTACCTCTGTACTCTCTTGGCAACACTTGTGACCCTATGATAGCCCTTATCACTGTAGATTTGTAGTAATGATTACTCATTAGCATTTATAATATCCTTAGAATGTAAGTTCATAAGACCAGCAACCATGCAGTGTTCAAAATTGTTTACTGTTTAGCACAGAGCCATAAAAATATTTGGGTCTAGTCATTGTTTACTGAATCCGATGAACACAGCATGTTCACTTAGAATCCCATTTCTCCAGCCTGAATCAATCCAAATCACACTCCAACCTTTGATACCCAATTCAAGCGCTCACTTCTTTAGAGTCCTATTAGTCTCTTTCTCTGAAATTCCACAGTCCTTCCAGTCCATTCCTATTTTTGCACACAGAAAAATGTACAAAAATAAATCTTTGGTTCCTGTGTGTGCATTTTGTCACTCAAACTATTTGGAAAAATATTTGATATTATCATTAATTTCAATTTACAAAACACATCCCATGTTCAAATTTTTAAAAAATCATTGTGGATTTTATTAGCCTGTAATCTCTTACCGTACATATGACTATACTCCATTTTTTCCCCTTGGATAAACCGGAGTCTCACTTTGCAACACTGTCAAACTGTCACTGTTCACCGTCTGTAACAAAGCACACCAGAAAAAAAAAAATCAATAGTAGTTCTACAACTAAAACCTCAACACACTTCCTGGAAAACCTTTTCAGTCACAGAGATAAACAGCTCAATGGGATTATCTCTCTCTCCTTTAAACCCAAGTGAACACATCCTGGAAAAAAATGCATTTGTTGGGATAAAATTTTATCCAAACCTGCAAGGGCACATCTAACAGTGTGGTAGTTCTTAGATAACATGATGAATTATATAAAACGTCACTGCTCATTCTCTCCCTTCCATGAACATCACTGGGCCCATAAAGCCACAATCTCCTCTTTAAATGAAAGGCTTTTCCTTGGAATCTGAGGTTATTGGACCTCAGGGGTCATTTATGCTCTCATTTTGTGGAAGCAGCATAAAAAGACTAAAAGTTTAGCTCATACTTACAGCATGTGTGTCTATAAGCATATTAATATATGATTATATAGAGTACAATCTTATTAAGATGCTAATAAAAGAATGCAGAATTCCACCTACAGAATATCTCCATGCTATAACCCTACATAATATCTCCACATTATAATAGGAGAAATGTATATCCCTTATCATATAAAGAAAGTACATGATCTGGTCCTTAGCAAACCTTACTCCACAGAAGGCCATAATCCTTTATGCCTTGTTAATGGGATGGATGTACATGCACACACCCAATTTCAAAACAGCAACCTGATATAGAGACTTTATATGCAACTACTTCTAACTGAAGGACTTGAGAAAGCACAGAACTTCCCTAGACCACAAACTCTCAGTCGGACGCGGCATAAAGACAACCAACTAGACTTAAATTACGAAACTACTCTCAGGTTTCAAGGACCCAAATGCTGTCTCTGACCTCACCTCTCATTAAATTCGTCCCCATCTGAGGTCAGTCAAGAATACTTAGGGCTGGGCAACCCGTTCTGGACCCCGTCCCTTGTGTTGGAAGCTTCTTCCAATAAACTGTCACTCTATCACTTCTGTTTATAAAAACACACACACACACTCTTAGGGCAGGTATCAAGAAGACTTACAGCCAGTTCTCACGGGTTCACCAGCCTGTCCTCTTTTGTTCCTGGCAGTGCTGGTGCTGCTCATCTTGTCCATGAGACGGCACCGGAAACAGCCATACATCATCGACGACGACGAGAACATCCACGAGAACATCGTCCGCTACGACGACGAGGGCGGCGGCGAGGAGGACACGGAGGCCTTCGACATCGCGGCCATGTGGAACCCCCGGGAGGCGCAGGCGGGGGCCGCCCCCAAGACGCGGCAGGACATGCTGCCGGAGATTGAGAGCCTCTCGCGCTACGTGCCTCAGACGTGCGCTGTGAACAGCACCGTCCACAGCTACGTGCTGGCCAAGCTCTACGAGGCCGACATGGACGTGTGGGCCCCGCCCTTCGACTCCCTCCAGACGTACATGTTCGAGGGGGACGGCTCTGTAGCGGGATCCCTGAGCTCCCTGCAGTCAGCCACTTCGGACTCGGAGCAGAGCTTCGACTTCCTCACAGACTGGGGGCCCCGCTTCCGGAAGCTGGCCGAGCTCTACGGGGCGTCGGAGGGGCCGGCGCCGCTGTGGTGACGGAAGCCGGGAGGCGGGCGCGCGTCCAAACCCAGACGGTCTCGGCCCGCGGACGCTGCGCGGACGAAGGGCAGCCGACCGCTAGAGCAATACTGTGCCGGAGGGTGAGAGTGGAGGTGAGCGGGGAGAACAGAGCTCTCTGGATCAGCTTTACTTGGTTAGATTAAGTTAAAAAAAATCGAAAGGAAACCCTGGAAGAAGAGGAGAGAACCTCCACTTGCCTTTTTTAATTTTTCTGACGCTGTATTCAAAGACTTGGAGGCAAGCTCAGCTTTTCTTTGCCATCTGTCAGGTCTGGCCTTTGTCACTTTGCCAGCACAGAAAGGTTCTCTGTCTTGGATCTAGAGACGGCAGTTAAAAGCAGAAAGTGCTACTCTCGTGTGCGTTTTTTGGGGTTTTTGTTTTTTTTCTCTTATTTTATGCTCCATTTAAGAGTTTTGTTGGTTTTTCAAACAGCAGAAACCAACACACACGAGAATACATATAAATTGTTCCTAGGGGTGGATGGAATCTCTTTGAAGGCTTTTTGAGACAAGGTTAAGACTGAATCAGCCTTGCATGGGGGGATCGGGTGGGAGGGTGGGAGAAGGAAGAGACAATGACTTTGTGCTCAAGTTTCATGGCTGAACCAAGAGTTGCTCTCATTACAGCTGATCCAACACCACCAAGTTAGGAGTGCCCGTGTTCTCCTCTCAGCTCTTTTAACTGCACCCCTGCAAAATTGTTCATAACGACACAAGAAAATCTGCCTCTTTTGCACTGTAGATGTCTCTTCCATGTGCCAAATGTGGAGATTAGATGCTACAAATGAAAGCCAAATAAAAAGAAGTACCTGATAAAAGCATGGGTTAGAGGGCTTTCCTAATCTGTGTGAGGTCAATCCAAGGGATGTTTACATACTGTAGATAACCTACTTGAACAAAAATCAGTATTATAGAGAATAAATGGATGTAAGAAAATTACATGTATAAGTTTGTATATTTGTTAATAATTTTGGTAATAAATATGATGTACTGCATCTCAGTACCTTAGCACTTCTTTTAATAAAAGTTAAATAGAAGGGAAAGTGTATTGCACGTTTGTTTAATGGCTGAGCAGGTAGAAGGTGACATTATAATCCGGCTCTAGCTTCAGGCTCCTGGAGCTGGAGCTGATTCATAAGGCAAGAGCAATGGCTAAGAAGTATGAGGCTTTATTTTCTATTTTAGTTCACTGACCAAATGAACATTGTGGTTCAACTGTTAAGCTTTTAGCGAACACTCTTTATTCTCTCATCTCTGAAACGAGCAAAGGAAGTTTTCATAATAGCAATGATGCAATGGTCAATTTAGCTCTTTTTTTTTTTTTCATTTTATGAGAGGGTGTTACACACAGCCATCAAATAGTGTGCTGCTTACATCTCAGTTCTATTGAGAAAGTGAATATGTTCTGCTCATCAATGGTAGATGAGCTCACAGAAGGTTGAGACCGTATTTTATTTATCTTACCATTTCCTACAGTAGCTAACATGGTTCTTTACATATAGTAGGTGCTTAATAAATGCTTAGTGGCTACATGATGGAAGAAATCTTTTTTTACTTTCTGTTACTAAAAAATATTTTACACAATTACCCTCACAACTGAGGACAAATTGTGAACAAAATAGTTTTCTAAAAGCCTTGGTTATAGCAACAGTTCTGAAATTTTAATGTGTATCAGACTTACCTGGATAATTTGTTAAATTATGTCACACTTAGAATTTCTGATTCAGTAAATCTGAAGCAATTGGCATTTCTAACCTACTTGTGCATAATGCTGATGCTGCTCATCCAGGGACCACATTTTAAGAACCTCTGATACATAGTTGGTCATTCTAACCATATGAAGATTAGGTTAGAACTTCACCTGCATGGGGTCCCATCTCCTCAACAGAATGTGTTTTGAATTTTTTTTTCCAGTAACAAGGACAGTTTGACAGAAACATATGAGAAAAATTGATGAGGGGCTGGGAGCCTGCAAGATGTTCTTTTGTGCATATTACATGGTACACTAATAGCCAGGCAAATCTCATCTTCAATCTCCAGCATACTAACCCTTCCTTCCCATGAGAGGCAGGCAGCTCTCACACATCCTTTTTGGGGATAGGGTATGATGTAAAAATAAATACAGAAAAAAACAACAAAAAAAATGAGTCCAAACTAGACTCTGCAATGTAATGTTCCAATTACATGAATGCAAATCAACCTCCATAACTTTCTTTCTTTCTACCATAAGCCCTGAGGGTAATTTTGTGACTATTTCACTTTGTGTTGCTTGTGTTACAACTGGGAACAGCTGTTTTCCTAACCACAGGGGGTTATCATGCCCCACATCCTGCAAATGTGATTCCCATGATATTGTGCATGAAGTCATTAAACAGAATCTCCTCTATCTTCTGGTCCCTGGGAGGATATTTAATGGTGTAATACAGGAAGTGTGAAGGAAGCACAAAATAAGAGATCCATTTCAGCTCATACTCTAAATACAGACCCCTTCTCTTCAAATGAGTTTTAAATTCCCTTTCCTCTGCCACAGTTTAATATAAATTCTGATCCATCTGGGAAGAAGAAAGAAAGAAAGAAAACCATCATCACTGCTCTACAGTGTGATGGTGTTAGACCAGAGAGCTGTAAAATTATTTAGCCATTTCGTTAACAGTTAAATCATATGGCCTATAATTCGCATGCTGGTAAGAAAAAGGAATATCTATAGAAATCAGTCAATAAGAAGCATTCTGAAACTGTATTCTGAATGAGAACACAAGCAAAGTTAAAATTAGCAATGACTTTTCTGGATCTATAAAAGAAAATATCCAAACATGGCAGACAGCAAAAGCAAAGATGGAGTGCTTTACACAAAAAAAAAAATCTATGAATCATAACAGAATTCAAACAAGTCATAATCAATGCAGGCACACTGAGTAAATCTTGTTACTAGTTCACTGGTGATATAGTACTAGACCTTGATATCAGAATTCACAGTATATTCATATAATGCTGGGACTATATGAATATAGGATACACATTACAAGTAATTTTCATTAGGGATCATCTCATTCTCAAATCCATTTGTCATTTTCATAATAGAGTTAAAGAATTTTCAAGATATATTTTATTTTTTAACTTAAATTTTTTACTTTTTTTTTTTTTTTACATAGCCAAGGATGATGAATATCAAGACATTATATGCTTGCTTCGGCAGCACATATACTAAAATTGGAATGGTACAGAGAAGATTAGCATGGCCCCTGTGCAAGGATGACATGCAAATTCGTGAAGCGTTCCATATTTAAAGAAACAAAAAAAAGACATTATTATATATAAATACCTAGATTTGAAAAGCTTCTGCTTGATTCTTAAGTATCGAGGTTCTAACATAGGAAGTGGATAAAATTAGGTCAAGGGGTCCTCATTTCTTCATTTTTTATGTTTCATTTATTTATTTTTTGAGACAATGCCTGCCTCTGTTACCCAGACTAGAGTGCAGTGGCATTATAATAACTTCCTATAACCTTAAACTTCTGGGCTCAAATAATCCTCCTGCCTCAGTTACCCAAGTAGCTAGGACTACAGGTGTGTACCACCATGTCTAGATAATTTTTGTAGAGACAGGGTCTCTCTATGTTACTCAGGCTGGTCTTGAACTCCTGCCCTCAAGCAATCCTCCTACCTCAGCCTTCCAAAGTGCTTGAATTACAGGCATGAACACCCATACCTGGCCCAGGGTCCTCTTTTTAAAATGACCCACTAATGAGACATATATATGTCTCTATTGATTCATATCCTGAAAAACACATGAATATTAATTTATAATCTGTGTAATTAACTGTAACACCAGTTCAAAACACAATTTTTCTTAAATCTTTCTTCCTGGGACAGGAAGCTGGCAAATCATACTTAATTTTCTTGGCCACATTCTTAGTTTCGTAAGCATGATCAGATGACTGAGGATGGGGGAGCTTCCTTCCACTCCAATGCTTTGGCCACTGTGGCTACCTCCAGTTGTCTATGATGCCAAGGACTCTGCCTCCCAACCCAGAAACCTTAAGCCACTACTTTGAGAGTACCACTCTCAGAAACTAGTATAATTACCTACAGAATCATTTCTAACTTTTCAGGAGAGCTAGATCCTAGGTTTTGGTAAGCTATTATTTCTATTTCATCCCCTTCTTTCCCATAATCTGTTTCAGTTACCATTGCTGCAGAAAATAAAAACAAAACAGTAGTGTAAAATGATAACCATTTTATTATGCTCATAGATTCTGTGGGTCAGGAATTCAGAAATGGTTTGTCAATGATAACATCTTATCTCTGCTCCACAATGTCTGGGGCCTTGGCTGGGAAGACTCAAAGGCTAGGGGGAGTCACAGGCTGGGATTCAACTTATCCAACATCCAAACGTGGTTTTCTTGTCCACATGTCTGGTGGTTGATGCTGGCTATCAATAAGAACCTTTGATGGAGCAATTGTCAGACAGACCTATCAAGTGGCTACTTGGGCTTCCTCACAGCTTGGGGGCTGAGTTCTAAAAGCAGACATCGCAAGAAAACCAGAGAGAAGCTCATTTGCCTGTTAGGACTGCAGAAGTCACATAGTATTACCTCAATGGCAGTCACAAGCCTCCCCACACTGAACAAGAGGGAACACAGAGAGAACTCCACATCTCCATAGGGACAGTGTCAGAGCTACATTGTAAGAAGAAATAACGTTGTGCCCATTGTTGGAAAATACAATCTGCCATGTCATCTTTTCCTATTTTCTACCCTTGCTCTTTCCCATGCTCCAGGATCACTTTTAGTTCCATTAACCATTTTCTTACTCACTTCCACTTTCTTTTCTCTCTACAGAATATATTCTTATGCTATAGACATACTACTCTTTGTTGAAATTCAGCCTCCTCCCTACCACACAATACTTTCAGAAATAAATGAATATTTCATGAAACACCTCATTAATATCTGATATGTAATAGGCACACAATATATTTTTGTTGAAGTACAATTGGCATACAATAAACTGCATATATCTAAGCATACTATTTAATAACTTTTGACCTATGTATACTCATACACTCGTGAAACCGTCATCACAAGCAAGACTGTGAGTATAACTAGCCCCTTAAAAGTTTTCTCATACCCTTCTCTAACATCTCCTTCCTATGTGGCCTATACCCCCTCAAGCCCCAACCAACTATATGCTTCCCATCACTACAGATTAGTTTGCATTTTCTAGATATTTATATAAATGGAATCATACACTATGTACTTTATTTTTTGATCTCGTTTCTTTCACTCAACATAATTATTTTCAGATTCATCAATGTCATTGTGTACATCAATAGTTCATTGGATTTTGTTGCTGAGTAATATTCCATTGCATAGATATACCACTATTTGCTTATTCATTCACATATGGATGGACATTCGGGTTGTTTGAATATTGTCTATTATAAATAAGCTGCTATGAACACTCATGTGTGAGTTTTATATGGACATTATTTCCTCTTCTTGGTAAATACCTAGGCATAGATCATGTGGTAGGTACATGCTTGTAAAAAAGAAAACTGCCAAACTATTGTCCAAAGTGTTTTTACCATTTTATTCCCACCAGCAGTGTATAAGAGTTCAATTTCTTTCACATCCACACCAACACTTGGTGCAGCCTTTTTAATTTCAGCTATTATGATAGGAGTGTTGTGTCTCTCTGTGGTTTTAGTTTATAACAGCTGATGACTAATAATGTTTAGCCTCTTTTCATGCACTTAGTTGCCATCTAAGTATCTTCTTTGATCTAATATCCAGATGTTTTGTCCACTTTTAATTGGGTTGTTCGCTTTCTTATTGGGTTCTGTGATTCTGTTTGTCTTTTCTAGATACAAGTCTTTTATCAGACACATGCCTTGCAGAGGTATAGTCCCAGTCTGTGGCTTGTCTTTTCATTTTCTTAACAATACCTTTTAAAGAGCAGAAGTTTTTTGATTTTGATGAAATCCAGTTTATCAATTTGTTCTCTCATGGATTGTGCCTTTAGTGTCATTCCTAAGAAATCTTTGCCTAACCCAAGGTCACAAAACTATGTTTTCAATGTTTTCTTCTAAAAGTTTTGTTCTTTCAGGTTTTATATTTAGGTCCATATTCCATTTCTGAGTTTATTTTTATAGATTTCTGGGTATGATTAAGGCCCTTTTTCATTTTTCTTTTTCTTTTCTTTTACATATGGATATCCAACTGTTCTAGTACAATTTATTGGAAAAGACTTTTTTTTCCACTGCATTATCTTTGAGTCTTGTTATGGATTGAACTGAGTACTCCAAAAAAATATGTTTAAATCCTAATCCCCAGTACCTATAATTGTGACCTTATTTGGAATTACTGTAGGGCAATGAGAGGATCTTGGGTGTGCTGCAATTTATTTATTTTTTTTTTTTGAGACAGAGTTTCACTCAGTCGCCGTGGGGTTGAGTGCCATGGCCTCACAGCTCACAGCAAACTCAAACCCTTGGGCTCAAGTCATCCTCTGGCCTCAGCCTCCCAAGTAGCTGAGACTACAGGCACTGGCCACAACACCCAGCTATTTTTAGAGATGGGGTCTCACTGTTGCTCAGGCTGGTCTCAAACACCTGAGCTCAAGCAATCTGCCTGCCTCGGCCTCCTAGAATGCTGGGATTACAGGCTTGAACCACCATGTCTGGCCTTGCTGCAAAATTTTTTAAAGATCATTAATTAAATTATTTTTGAAAGAAGTTCAAAGCACAGTAAGTATATTCTTTTTTTTTTACTCTTTTTCGATCAGCATAATTTAAACATGCCATGGAAGTTTAACTATGTGCCAAGTGTTCTATGAGATTAAAAAGGTTGAAAAACACTGCTATAAGGTGTTTGTTTATAGATAAAATCAAATTAAGATGAGGTCAGCCTGGATTAGGGTGGGCCCTAATCCAATGACTGGTTTCTTTATAAAAAAGCAGATTTGTACATTGGGACAGAGACATGGAGAGAATACCATGTGACAATGGAGACAGAGATTAAGGTGATGCTTCTACACACCAAGGATTGCTGCCAGCCACCAGAAGCTGGGAAGAGGCATGGGATGGACTCTTCTCAGAGCCTCCAGAAGGAGTTAACCATGGCAACACCTGGATTTTGTACTTCTGGGGTTCAGAACTATAAGAGAATAAACTTCTGTTGTTTTAAGCCCCCCAGTGAGTGGGAATTTGTTAAAGCAGCCGTAGGATATATACATACATACTGTACACATTGATGTGTGTAATACACATTAAAAATCTATTTTTAAATAAAATAGATACAAAAGCTAAGCACAAGGCCTTTATGTGCTCTTGTCACTATGGATCTACAACACTTACATATACCAGCTTACCAATTAAGCAACTAGTGTGTTCATTTTGTGAGATTTCATTTTTAACTTCAACTGAGCCATGACACAGGGTTCGAGTGTGTAGAGAAGGGCTCTGAATATGCCACTTCAGTTTGGCAGCCACAGCAGCAGCAGCCGGGCTCTCTGGCTGACTTGGCAGTGAGTGAGCAGCTCTCTCATGGTTCCAGGCAGGGGGTAGGGAAGAATGAATCACCAGATGGCTGAAAAGAGACACTTTCATTCATGTGACTCCACGGATGTGGGAGCAGAGAGGTCGCAGGCTCTTGCATGCCTGAAATGGCACTAAACGCCACACACACACACACACACACACACACACACATACACAGGCTCAAGAACAAAAGGAGAGCATTCAGAGAGGACCCCACGCTCTGCTTGAACGTACAGCACATAGGCTGGTGGATCCCTCTTTGCCCTCAAGCTACAGGTGAAGAGCAGCCCTGAAAAGTGAAAGAATTAACCTTCAAAGAGCAGACTGTGGTTTCCTTCTGTCTCACACACTTGACATTCATTCCCTGGCTGCCCCAGGAACCGGATGGAATCCTCTGCATCTCCCTGCTAGGCCTTGAGGAAATGGCACACACCCTAACTGCTATTCTTCAGGAAACTACTGAGGACTCCAGGGGTCTGATCTGGTCTTTACCTTTAGGATAAGCCTCCTCAACCTCAAATTTTTGCATTTGCAAATGACTTCTTGGGACTTTGACTGAGGTCAGTGCAAGATGAGATTCTCTAATGAGAGGACTTACCTGAGTATAAATATTAATTACACCCAGGGGTGCACAAAGTCTCATCAGCATACTCCAGGCTAACAGTCATGCTGCTGAACTGCAGAGTTTAGGTAAGGGAACGGAGAAGGAAATCACCAACTATTGGGCACCTACTGTATGGAAGTGCTGTGCTAGAAAGTGCACATGTACCAACTATTGGGCACCACTGTATGGAAGTGCTGTGCTAGAAAGTGCACATGCACTGTTATGTCATAACAGAAA
Organism: Loris lydekkerianus; assembly: GCA_963574355.1. Lineage (NCBI taxonomy): Eukaryota > Metazoa > Chordata > Mammalia > Primates > Lorisidae > Loris > Loris lydekkerianus. The sequence continues at coordinate 51,669 of CAUYPK010145235.1, forward strand.
AGGATATGGAGGCTGTGTGTGAAACAGTCACCTTGGGTGTGGATGCCATCAGCTCCCCTAAGAATAGTAACACACAGAATGGTCTCCAAAAACAGTATTACCCAGTGATTGGTGATATTCCTTCTACACCATAAACCCTAAGATTGGTCTTAGCAGTGGGCACCAAAACCAGGAAAGGACCCCTGATGTGAACCATCTGAACTATAATGAGTGACCATGACTTCAAAGTTCTGCTCTTAGGTTCTTTCCTGAAAGCATGATTTCACTATAATATGTAAAGATTTTTTTAAAAAATAGATGCCACTGGTTAGGATTTTATTATCAAGGATTTATATAATCCAGGTTAATCTCCCCTAAAAGAGCACAGAACTATTTCAGGAGGACTCTGGCAAACTGCCATATTTACAGTATGTCCCACTCCTACAAACAGGCCACAACGCTCCATAACTCAAGTCTACTTACCCTATCCGGACTCCTACATGGATCTAAACATATGCCATGTACATCTCAGGCACATTTGGCAAACGAATTATTTATGGAACTTGGCAGAGAAGTCTTTATCAGGGTTTTTAGTCACAGTCTCTGTGACAGTACCCACTGTGACATTGAGCAGGTAAAGTGGATAATAATAAATCCAACTTGGAAGCTCAATGCCTGCCCATATTTCTAATTACTAAGTACATCATTACTGAGAACCTCCATGTAGCACTGTTGCCTACTGTGAGGGTAGATTGTTCATTTTTCAAAGTTGTTCCTTTGTTGTGGCTAACAACTACAGCACAGCACAAAATTGCCATTATTAACTAGACCATCCTTCTTCTGAAGGAAAAAGAAAAAAACAAGGCATTTTGGCTTCTTGGAACAGAAGACTAGTACTTATTCCTTCTCTTTTCAATTCAGTGCCATCCTCATGGTTAGAGTTCAAAGATAAATCTTGAGGCTCCACCAAACTATAACGTTAGTAGGGATCATCCTCTAATATCACCTTCACTGGTTTGTTTCCCCTCTGCTTAAATGTTTTGTTTTCCTGTGAGGTACAAGAAAATCATAAGAACCTCCCACTTGATCTCAAAGAGAAGAAACAACAATAACAAAACTAAGGTTGCAGAAAAAGAAACTCATAGCATAGAAGTCTCTGTAGGCTTCCCTGGTTTCAAAGTTAGACTGGACTTAAAAATGTCAATGCAGGGCAGCACCTGTAGCTCAGTGGGTAGGGTTTCAACCACATACGCCAAGGCTGGTGGGTTTGAACCCAGCTAAAATCAACAATGACAATTGCAACAAAAAAAATAGCCAGGCATTGTGGTGGGCACCTATAGTCCCAGTTACTTGGGAGGCTAAGGCAAGACAATCACTTAAGCCCAAGAGTTTGAGGTTGCTGTGAGCTATGATGCCACAGCACTCTACCAAGGGTAACATAGTGAGACTCTGTCACAAAAAAAAAAAAAAAAAAAAAAAGTCAATACAGAAGAAACATGGCCCTCTAAATGAGGTTCACATTAATTGTATGATTTGATCATCCTTGGTCAAATTTTCTAATAAGGCCCAAATGTGTATACTAGATTAAAAGCAAGATTAAGTAGACATTTAAATTATTTTTATATTCTCTATATTAACTAGCAAACTTGGCAGCCTAAATTATTGAATACTGTTCATAAGACTATTCAAGGAATGACCATAGATCCTTTGTCCTTTTAAGACTGACTATAAATAGCATAATTACATATGGCCATGTTCTGAGAGTTTTTTCAGCATTATATTCAATTGTTTAGCCAAAGTTCCACACCAAATGGAGGAATTCTCCCTCTCTCAAACAAAAAAGAACAGTGATGACAATGTGCTGTAACTCTAAGCGGAAGAAATCTGCACCTTGATTTGGTAGTCATTAGAACTGTTTAGATATTCCAGTTCCCCTCTGTTATAGACTGTAAGCTTGTGTCCCCGTGCCAAATTCATGGTAAAACTCTAATTTTCAATGCAATGAATGGTATTAAGAGTTGGGAGCTTTAGGAAGGTAATTCTTTTTAAATGAGGTCATGGGACTAGAAGCCCCATAATGGGACTATCATCTTGATAAAAAGAAAAAGAGACTAGAGCTCACTCTCCTGGCCATGTGAGGACACAGCAAGATAGCAGCTGTGTACAAGCCAAGAACCAAAATCTGCCAAGGCCTTGATCTTGGAATTCCCAGTCTACAGAACTATAAATGTTTGTTGTTTAAAGCTCCTAGTCTATGGTGTAATGTTATAGTAGCTGAAACTGACTAATACATCCTCCTTCCAGGTATTCAGCAGGACTACATTTATCCACTCCTTTATGGTTACACACAGCCATGTGACTCCATTTAGCTAATGAAATATGAGCAAGATTCTTATGGGCAAGTATAAGAATTGCCATGTTCTATTCTCCTTGTTACAATGACCTTTAAAGTCTATGCCAAGATGGAGCCTCTGTCTGCCCTCAACTCTGAGTGACTGCATTCAGTAGGGTCCTCCTGCTGGCCTGAGAAATAATAGCTATCACGTGACAGACACACCAACTTTTGTAGAGGTACTCCACTGATTTAATACTCCACAGATTTTCGAGTTATTTATTACTTCAGCATAACTTATTCTATCCTGACTAATACAACAACAACAATTGTTGACTGCTCTTTAAGAAGAGAAACTAACCAACTAGTATAACTGATCTAAACATACTGATGACCAGAGATCCCTCATCAAATATACATGTTCCCCAGTTGTAGAGTTTTTTCCCCATAAATAAGAATGGATTTCATTGACCAAGTCTTCTTACATTTACCTTCAAAATGAACAGCACAAATGTTTGAGATCAGAGACATAAGATAGCACTGTAGTTTCTGGTCCTTCTACCCTATCTCCACCTTTCTAAAGTATGCTTCATCCTCCAATCTCCATCTCATGAAGCTTCCTGATCCAGACGCAGTTCCTACCACTTCACAGCTCTCATGTATACAATTCATAGCTCTCAATTCATAGTGTACTTAAGTACACTCACGCTAATTGGGATTGAAGCTATTGTGTGCCTGGATGTTTAGAGTCCCCCCACCCTCTGGACATGTTTTCATGTGACTTTGAGAGGAAAAGGAAGTGTTGTAACCAAGTGCATGCTATGATTCCAGAAGAGTTACCTGCCTAACACTTCTGACTTCTCCCATATCCAAGTGAGCAATTCGAAAGAAGTTAAAATGACCATAAAAGGTCCCATTTCTCTGTTTTCTCAAGCGTAGAGCAAACCTAAATGGCCTATTCTCTGCATTCTTTTCTTATCCTGTTCCTCAATTTCTCCAAAGTTTAAGTAAAGCCTGGACTAGGGTATCCTCTAGCACCACAAAAAAAGTCAGGAAAAAAACCAAATGCATTCACTTCCATAATCTAAAATGTCCCACATCTCCCTCTGAAATTAATTATCATACCACTTCTGCTACAATCCTACTTCATGTTTTGGTGCCTGTATTTAACTCAGGGGAGAAGAGTAGGAAGACGATGCTTTTCTTCTCCTTGCTTCCTTCTTGGAAATATATTGCTTCATGTTCTTATTATCCTATCCTGTTTATTTTGCTAATATTTGTTGGTGGGTTGGTGGAATGTTTGGTTGAATGGTGTCCCCCCCCCCCAAATTCATGTCCTTGTCAGAACTATAAAATGTGACCTTATTTGGAAATAGTGTTATTACAGATTTAATTTTTAAGCTGATATCACGTTTGAGTAGAGTGGCCTCTTACTCCTGTATTTGCTGGTGTCTTTATGAGAAGAAAGCCAGAGATAGACCAGCAGAGAGAGATGTCTGTGTGACAACAGATACAAAGATGAGTTGTACAGTACAAGCCAAGGGATAAAAGAATGGCTAGAAACTACCAGAAGCTAAGAGAGAGGCATAAACAGATTCTCCTTCTAAGCCCCTAAGAAGGAACCAACCCTGCAGACAGTTTTAGACATCCAGAACTATGAGAAAATTAATTCTTAATGTTTTAAGCAAATAATTTGTGGCATCTTTTTATGGCAGCCCCAGGAAACTAATACAGTGATTCTTTATCTATATTCTTTCCACTACTCCTCAGACTTCTTGGCATGTTCATGATGAGTCTTTGTATAATAGCCCCACATATTTCTGCATTTTAGACCTTAATGCTTTCCAGGCTTCTTCCCTGAATTGAGTAAGATAGGACATGAGACATAAACTCTTCTTTCTCCAAAGAAAAACCCATCAGGACCAGAAGATCAGATCTTGTTCACCTTTTATTCTCTCCTCCAGCACCTTCTCAGAACCTGGAATGGCACCTGGCCCATAGCAGAGCCTCAAAAAGATTTAAGAAATTTATTTATTTATTTTTTTAATTAATTAATTTATTAATTAATTTATTTATTTTATTGTGGAGAAGGCGCGGGGAAAGAAGGTGGGGGAAGAGGTGCATGACAGGGTCGGGCCAGTGGCATGGTACCACATTGGCTGTATGAAGGTAGAGGCAGTTTCAGGCCAGGCCTTGCTGAGTCTTTGCCACGTAGAAGTAGCTCAATGGATCTACTTCTAGTCAGGGTCGGGAAGTTGCACTAGGCCTCAGGCACATGGCAGGGCCCAACAATTCCCTCTTTTGTTTTTTGTATGGCGGAAAACATAGCCCCTATCTTAGGTTGCCTGCTCTTGCAGTTTCAGTCTTACCCGTCATGGGGATACAAACAGATTAAAGAAATTTATATAACTAACACTGGCTATTATTCTCATCCTTTTCTCATTTCATACTAAACCATGATTTAGAACAACTGAATTATGGAGCCTGTTAGGGTTGGCTCACTTTGTGGCCAATTACCAAACAATAAATTGGCTCACTTTAGTAGTCAATCTAAATCAGTCCATCCACATATGGGTACCAATACTCCATAGTCCATTAATGCTGTTCCCTCCAATGATTACATCAGGGCAATCAAATGAACAGCCAATCACCAGCACTGGCTTTGGAGTCTTTAAAGTAACAGAACAGCATTAATCATTAAAGACAGAATGAGAAACCTAAGAGGCAAAAGTAAAAGCTAGAACTACTCTGCTGATCTGAAAAAGTGAGACTCCATGTGCACATAGATATGTCATCAATATCTAGGTACACATACCATATCCCTCAACAGAATTTCTGTTTATTCATTTGTTATTCATCTTAATGACTTGGTTGGCAGGTAAAATATCTACCACCTTCCATATCTTCCAGCTTCCTCCACTTTCTTTCCAAGCATAAAGCAAAGCCAATTTTCTCATTTTGGCTGGGAAGGAATCCTAATTACCTAAAAATCTGCACATTTCGATCTCTTGAGAACTAAGTTTCTCTGTACTGGAGTGTGACCAAAACATAGACTTCTGTCTCATGCACAAAGAGAAAGCCATTTAAGGTCTTCCCCCAAACCACTTAATCCCTGGGATGTTCTTCCAATCAACTTTATCATTTGAAATCATATCCCTTCTTAATGTTTTAAGCCACTAATTTGTGGCATCTTTTTATGGCAGTCCCAGGAAACTAATACAGTGATTCTTTATCTATATTCTTTCCACTACTCCTCAGACTTCTTGGCATGTTCATGATGAGTCTTTGTATAATAGCCCCACACATTTCTACAGGCAAACAAAGGGTCTTCTTAATGTGTGGGATTTGGGGGATGCTTTAATTAACTCAGCCACTTTATCCTTGCTTTAAGAATCTCAAGGTACCTGGTGTTTTCCTAGAGGTCTTAGGAAGACATCTTCCTGCCTTAAAAGGGGATAGAAAATATATAGCTGTTTTCAAAGCTCCATTGCTTTCTGAGACAAGCAGTTCATTTTATTTCTTCTCTGTGGCTAGTCATTAAGAGTTGAAGGTCTTGGCTGATTATAGATACCTTGATCCACAGGGATTCTGGAAGATGGAAAAGTCAAAAGGCAGACTATACTCATTCATCTCCTCATTTCAGGAAGGGGCTGGTCACAAAGGTGGAGTAGCTTAGTGTCTACACTTGGTTCCAAAAGGGTCTCAAACTTTCCAGCATTTTCCTCACAGCTCCTCTCTGAAAATGCAACTATTAAATAACCACACTGTGTGAACATGTTGAGCCACCTGCGATGATGGATGCATTAGACCAATGCCAGTTAGGTCTGTGAAGACCTAATGTGTGAAAGAAGGAGGTCAAGATGGAGGTGAGTAGCAGGGCAAAGAGTCATGGGCATCAAGGGCTCTGAAGATCTGGATTAGAAAATTTAGAAATGGGGAAAAAGGAGAGTCAAAGCTCACCTCCCTATTACATGGTACTGGATATAGTTCTGATTTTATTCCTGCATTCACGATAGATCATTTGATGAGTAGCTGAGGAGAGACTGGCCAGAGGTAATCAAGGCAGAGTCAGAAGTGAGCAAAACCAAAGATTTTCTTGTCTAAAATTCAGTATCAGGTCAGAGAAATCTGTGACTAAACCCAGATCTGAACCACTAGACTGTGGTGAACACAAGACAGAGTCATCTATCAATTACAGTGTCTGTCTGTGAGTAAAAGAAAAGCATACAACAATGGCTTAAGCAAAGAAACAAGAAATCCCATATTGTTGCTGCAATTCTCTCGCCTTTCCTATTGAGCTGAGGCAGCAGCAGCAGCAGCCCTGAGCTTCAGATCTCATGCTGCATTCAAAGGCAGGAAGCCAAGAGCAGAGCTAGATGGTCTTCTAGGCCTTCATAGGGAGGAAGAATTTTTCTGGAAGGTCCAGGCAGACTTACTACATTCTCACTGATCTATGCCATGTTCCTGCCCTAACAATAGGCACTGTAGTTCCATCCCCTAAGATCAACAGAACCCCATTGGATGCCTGTCCAAAGAGGGACCCTCCTTCCTCTGGGGACAGAAGAAGGGGACAGTGCCCCTGGGAGCTCTACCTTCTCTTGTTAAGGCTTTCTAGGGTAGGCTGAGCACTACTGGATCAGAACAGAGCTGTCAAGACCTGCAAACGCAGGAAGCTGCATGGGCTGCCAGTGGAGAGACAAGCACCCATGCCAGGTAGGCATCTTCAAATTTAGAAGCAAGAACTAGCCTTTCCCATCCAAGTATTAACCAGGCCTGACCCTGCTTAGCTTCCAAGATCAGATGAGATCAGGCGTGTTCAGGGTGGTATGGCTGTAGATGAACTAGCCTTTCCAAAATCTCCTTTGAAATAAACTAAGAAATCATGATTAGACTGTGTGCTTCTACCAAGCTTTTTCTTCCAGGAGTTCAGGGCACTCTTCTTCTGCATTGTCTCATTAATTAATCTTCACCACACTATTCAAGGCAGCCAGTAACTATTGTCATCTTTATTTTCAGGATGAAGAAACTTAGATGCAGGGACAGGTCAGTGGCTGGCTTAATCTCATAAACTTAGTGAGTCACCAGCAGCTGTGGATGGGACCAAAACCAAGACACTGAAGACCCTGGTCAAGTACTCGGAGGCCATTTACTTACCCAGAAAGTGTGAGAGTTGCAAGGTACCTTGTTACAAGAGGTTCTTGTTACAAGAACTTCAGATCTCTGTGCAGAGGCAATGGTAACAGAGGAAATTCTGGGTGAATCACTTATACTTCCTAAACACTCACCCTTATTTAAAAAATAAAAAGAGTAAAATCTACCCTATCTAATTCACTCAGCTGTTTCAAAAGCCAAAGAAACATTTCAAATAAAACCACGTGAACCCAGACATTTTGTAAACTCTAAGTTTATGAACATATGGCACTGTTATATGAAAGATTGGTAAACTCCACATTTAATGAGCCTGCTGCTATTGGCTAACAAGAATAATTCTAAATTGTAACCAGTTATATAGGACTGATCCTCTGAGATGACCAGGAAGCTCCTTTCTGCCACTTGATGTGCTATGAACATTTTCAGTACCTGCTGCGTGGAAAGTTCTATGAGGAATGCGGGAAACACGGGGTTGAGGGATGAGGCAGATAAGTAAACCACTCATTTCACTGTAAGGCAAAATCAAACAAAGCCTGCAATAGACAAGGAGGCCAAATGTGGGGGCCCAGAGGAGGGCTGGGTCAATTCACATTCTGCTGCTTAAAGGAAACTTTCAGGATTTGCAGGGTGATAGGAACAGAGATTCCTGGCAGGAAGGACTGGAAGCCGAGGGTGTGCAGAATTAGTATAGCAGGAGAAAAAGGTCCATGGAAGAAAGACTGTAGACATTTGACTGAAAAAGTGTAGCAGGATATGAGGTGGAATTGTTTTTCCTATTGTCCCTGAATTACAGCTGAGCTCATAGCTGATGTCAGAGAGGACCCTAATTACCTCATGCTCCAAGTTCTAGGAGACGCAGGCAGTTGAGAGCAGCCACCTCCCTGCTGGGTTTACTGAGGCTCCTTCAGAACAAGTTCCAACACCTCCTTTCCCCACCCTCGAGAGCCAAGACAGAGAGCGGCATTTGGACTTTGGGAGTGCAAAGTTCATGGGAATGGCCCCTTTCCCTATGGAGGAAAGAGGGAGAAAGCCTCCCTTCTCCCTAAAAATGCAGAAAGTGGAGGGTAGGAGACGCCTGCAAGAAGAAAAGTACTGTAGGCTTGTTTCCCAACCAGATGCTTAGAGCACCACTTGAGGGGAAAAGAAAAGCTGTAAAGGGAGTTTGGAATAAAAGTTTGAAAGATGAACAGGACTGAAATGCAACTACAATAATCTAAATCAACAGTCCAGCCATTTTCAAAGGACATTGTCCCCAGTGAGAAATTGTTGTAGAGGGAAGCAGTGGTGCAGTGGAGTTGATGGCAGTTCTTGAAAATACAATAAAACCATTTCATGGCCACACTCCCAATTGTGAGACCCTGGATAATACACAGCCCGGTAGGGGTTACTGTGAACGTCTGTGCTAAGAAAAAACAATCTGGAACCAATGAAAGACCAGGAAAAGGGAAGTGAGCCTGTCACACTGTGCAAATGCTGAGACAGGAAAAATGTGTAGCAATTTGTTTCTTCCTCAGTGTCCATCATCCTCCCTCCTCCCTTCCCCAGCATCCATCATCCTCCCTCCTTCCTTCCCCAGCGTCCATCATCCTCCCTCCTTCCTTCCCCAGCGTCCATCACCTGGATGAGCAGCTTTTCAGCCAGAGGCTGGCTCTGATAGATGCATAGTTAGAGGTTTATAATCCCAATTTTTCCTTTTATTTGTGGAGCCTAAGTTCCAATGTTTGGGACACTTGCTGGGAAGTGGACCACGTTCAGGGTTATGGCAGACACTAAAGGAAACTTTGATTCAGTCTCACTTCTGACAGCATCCCCTGGGGGACCCATCTGCATCTGAGTAGATGTTTTCTCAGCTATAAGACTGGGCTGAGTCCGTCTACCTCTGGACACATCTGTATGGATCCTATGGACTAGTATGAAAAGCAATGATTCTGTATTTCCTATAGTGGTTCTCTTTTTTTTATTATTAAATCATAGCTGTGTACATTAATGCGGTCATGGGGCACCATACACTAGTTTTACAGACTGTTTGACACATTTTTATCACACTGGTTAACATGGCCTTCCTGGCATTTTCTTAGTTATTGTGTTAAGACATTTATATTCTACATTTACTAAGTTTCACATGTACCCTTGTAAGATGCACCGCAGGTATAATCCCACCGATTTCCCTGCCACGACCCCCACCCCCCCCCCCAACCGCCCCTTACCCCCGGGACCGCACTTGATGGGGTTTAATGGGTTTTTCAGTGGGTAGGTACCCACGAAATTTTTTTGGTAGTTTTGATTTGTTTTCCATATATTTAGTGTTTTTGTTGTTATGTTATTTACATGTTAGTAATTTGTGTGTGGGTTTTTGTGTTTTGGGTGCGGTGGGCGGGGGCAGCGTGGTTGAGGGAGGGGTATTGATGGA
>CAUYPK010145236.1:0-43828 GCA_963574355.1 Loris lydekkerianus
CTGTGGGAGTTGGGATTTGATAAAAAATCCTCTGGGTGGGTTTAGTTTTGTGGTGGAGGGTTACGTTGGTCAGTATGGAGGATAGGTCTAAGAATGTCCTGGAGAGCTGGTTTAGTTGTAGCAAATGTCTTTAACATGTGAATGTCGTTGAAGTATTTAATTTCTCCATCATAAAGGAAACTCAGTTTAGCTGGGTACAGGATCCTGGGTTGAAAGTTATTTTGTTTTAGGAGATTAAAAGTCGATGACCACCCTTTTCTGGCTTGAAAGTTTCAGCAGAGAGATCTGCAGTCATTCTAACATTCTTCCCTTTGTAGGTAATGGTTTTCTTACGTCTGGCTGCTTTCAGAATTTTCTCCTTCATGCTAACTTTTGTGAAGTTAATTATGATGTGCCTGGGGGATGTCTTATTTGGGTTGAGTCCTGCTGGAGTTCTGAAACTGCTATATGAATTTCAAAATCTCTTGGCATGTCTGGAAAATTCTCTTTCATAACTTTATGGAGAAGGGCCTCTGTGCCTTGTGAAGCCACTTCATTACTTTCAGGGATTCCAATGAGGCAGATATTAGCCTTCTTCAAATTATCCCAGAGCTCTCTGAGAGAATGATTCATTTTTGCTCTCCATTTCTCTTCCTTTTTGAGAGTTTGGGAGCATTGAAAAGCTTTGTCTTCAATGTCAGAAATCCTTTCTTTTGCTTGCTCCACTCTGTTACTGATGGATTCTACTGTATTTTTTCAGATCTTTGATGGCTGCAAATTCTTGCTTCAGTGCATTAAAATCTTTGGTGGTTTTGTCTTTAAATTCGTTAAACTCTTGAGACAACTTTTGAGTTTCTCCTCAAATTTCTAATTCCGAGTTTTGAATTGCTCCTCGAATTTCTAATTCCAAATTTTCCTTAATTCTATTAATCTTGTTTGCAATCCAAATTCTGAATTCGATTTCTGACATCTTAGCCATCTGTTTCTGAATGGGATCTTCAGTTACGTCTGCCATATCTTTCTTTGGGGGTGTTGATCTACTCTGGTTATTCATATTACCAGAGTTTTTCCACTGATTCCACTCCATGATTATTTTACACCATTTGACTTTTCCCTGGAGCTTTGCCAAGGACTCATACAGTGCTATGGTCTGAGAAACTGGGGACTTGTTTGGCTAGCAGAGCTAAGTGGCTCTGTCTGGTTTTCAGCTTGTCTCTGTCCAACCCTAGTGAAACATTTATTCTGGGTTGAAGTCTTGGCTATGGAAAAATACCAGCAATTAAGTCACCCTGCCCCCCACAGGCAACAATTAGAAAATAAACATCAAACCTTCCTACAACCACACACTGAGGACACCATTTGGATAGTCTTTGGGCAATTGGCTCAGTTCAAAAGGTCCAAATCAATTGTCTCAGTCAGCATCTGTCTCAGGTGAAAGTGTTTAGAAGGTCTCTGGCAACTAGATCATAGGAGTCTGCTGAAAACTCAAATATGACTTGCTCCAGTGCTCCGGGAGGTCAGGAGGACCCACCCACCAAATAGATTAGTCTGAGAAGTTTGATGCTTTCTTCCTCACCTTGCACCTCTGTCACACCCAGTCACTGATAACCCCACAGGGTTGTGACTCAGTTGCCTTCACTGAGCAGATACTCCAGGGGTTAGCACCTGCCTGAATCACAAGGAAATCTATGTTTCCTCAGCCAGGCCTCTCCTTGGCTCTATGCAGCAGAGAGAGGTGAGGCCTGACAACCTCAGGTGCTTGATGGAGGCTGAGGGGTGTTCACTCAGTTCCAGCCTTGCCCTGATTGATGTTACTGACCAAACAGAACAACTTTGCAGAATTGATTTCTGTCCTGGCTAAATTTCTCTGCAGAAGAGAAGCTGTGTTGAGTTCACAGAAACTGTGCCTCACACCCTGTCTTTGCTGCTGCAGGTTTGTATTCTCAGCATGGTTAGCTGTCAGTTCTAGCCTCCTGCCTTCCTTTGTCTAGGCTGTTGATCCCCTGATGGCTGGGTGCATCTTAGTCTCAGTAAAGTGGTCCTCTGGGTCAGCCCCATCCTGGGAGTCCGCCAGCACTGCGCGTGCGTTTTCTAGTCCCTGCGCTTCACCCAGGCCGGTACCACCTCAGGCAAACCCTTTACTCACGGAACCTGTGTTTTCATACCAGATTTGTTCCACCAGTATTTGGCACCTGAGAAGACACCCAGCCTCCCCTGGTTACCCAGTGACTCCAGAGTATGCAGCAGTGAGCCCTATTGTTGCCAAAAACAGCTGCTGTTCTACTCCTCGGGGCACCGCCGCTCCCTCGTGGTTTCCACTCAGCCAACCATCTTCTCCTCACTCCCGTGCCGCAGAATCAGCACTTACCAAAAGCTGTCCAGGCCCTGTCCACACCCCTCGAGAAACCACTCGAGAATCTGGACTCCTGGGGAACAGGCCTCCAGACCTCAGAGTGAGAGTGGAGAGGAGTACTGGGAGCTCAGAATTGCAGGTAGAGAATATATGCAGTTTTACACAGTTTTATGCCTAGCAGGAGAGCCCTGTGGAACCCTAGTAGGGGAAGTAGATCCAGTTTTTAGAGGTTCTCTCCCATGGAGTATAATGGGAGGACTTTTGAACTCAGTTCATTTATTTATGGGGTACTCCGAGTTGTTCTCATGGGAGAGGGGACTCCCGTCCACTTGGTGATGGATTTTGTACCTTTTGTTTGTATCCTTGGGGTCATAGCTCGCCTATGCATTCTTCAACCTTCTCTCTTGGCACAGCTCTAATCCACAAGGTCACTTGCTAAATTTCTGTCCTTTAACTCTCCTTCTGGATGGGAGCCTCTGTGGAAAGCTGGCTTCAGTCAGCCATCTTGTCTCCTCCCCCACCCCCACAGTGAAACTTCTGATGAAAAGGGGAGATTTCCTTTATTCCCCACACCTTCCTATGCAAACAATGTAAAAGATGATTTTAAGAAGCATCATTACTAAATCCCTGACAGAAAGGTGGGTGAAATTTGTCTTTCTTATTTCATTAACACTTTCACTCAATTATGACCTCATCAGATGTGAGGCCTGGTTGCTCAGTAAGATGGAGAAGGTAAGAAATCAGCTGACAGTCATAGATTCCACAAGAAAAACATGTATATAACAAATAAATTTGGGACACAGTAGGAAAGGGGAGTTGAATAAAAGTAAATAATATTTCTTCTAAGACTTCTCATAGCTTTCAGTCTGTAAATTTGAATTATAAATAGCCAAGATGAGAGAACACATGGTTTCTCAAAATATGAAAGAAAAAATGCGCAGACTGCAGAGGGGGACAAACTTGGGCACAGACTGCAGAGGGGAAAAACAGGCACAGACTTAGGTTTGTTTCGTCGCTGTACCTGTTGGGTAGTGAGGACTTAGGCAAATTTTAGGATGATGTGTGCAGAGTTCATAACACACAGGTGGGATTCAGTTTGTCTGAATACCAACTAAACGTGGACCATTCAGGATATAGCATACAAATGAAATGAGGGGATAAAAAATGTTAGGCTGTGATCTAGTCTCAAGTAAGAAAGCAAACTGTAAAGGAACAAGGTGGCCAGGTGGCAGCGCAGAGGGTCTACAGGCCTGGGTCATAGGGGGCGGAAGGGCATGGCAAGAAAGGAAATTGCTTTTCGTGAACACCTATTCTTTTTGGCACCTTAAAACTATTAAGCAATTTGATCCTTACAACAAATCTGAAAGTAGATATTATTATTAATATTGTTAATTTTCAAACAGGCGACTCCAAGGTAAAGAGAGCTACTGAGAGTCACTTGTCTAAGAAGTTTTGCTCAGATGACTTAGTAAAAGAATAGCTTCTGTGGACCTCCTCCATCCCCGTGAGTTTGCAGGGTGTCAGCTTACCTAAACATGGGTTACTTACTGAAAGGACCCAGAATCTAGCAGTCTATTTTAAGGCTATCTTTTTTAAAAAACCAAATAATTTTATAACATTTTTTCCTCTTTCATATATATATATATATATATATATGTGTGTGTGTGTGTGTGTGTGTGTATTTGTATATAATACTTAATATATGTATATAATAAAGATATTTTATTGGGAATTATATAAGCATATTTATGTATCTGTATAAATACATGTTAAATGTATATTCATATATTATTTATATACATTTAACATTATATGTCATTTGATAATGCTTATAGAGACATATCTTCTATAATATCACAAGGGACTTATTTCCACCCCAAATATTTAAATACTGTGTAGAATACAGTTCACTACCATTTCTGTTACTTTTTCACACATTTTTGAAGCTAAAGTAATTCCTAAAAGCATGGTGATAGCTAGCTAGATTGATGGATGGATGGAGGTTCATAGTACTTGCATTGTTCAAAGTGTTTTGTCTTAGCTGAAAGAAGGAAAAAAATATAGATAGAAACATATCTTTAATTGTTCAAGAAATAATTAGAAATAAATGAATGCAAATGAAGGTCATTTCAAAGATATTTGATGCATAATCTCTAACACAAAATTTAGGGCTAATTAATCAATGTTTTTTGACATATTAGACAGCTCCCTCCTGTTGTTATTATTATTATTTTTTTCATCTGTTTTCTGGCTTTTGATTCCTGATATAACTAAGGAACTAAATTTCTAATTGTATTTAGTTCCTGGTCATTTGCGTAGTTACAGTATAGAATAGTGCGAAAACTGGTCATTGACACTATAGATGCTGCCCCAAAGCAAACTACCCATGTATCATACAATAATCTGTTTGAGAGTCATGATACTGTATCTAGAAAGATGCCCAAGCCTGTCTTGCTTCCTCTGCAATGTTAGATCATTTCTTTAATTTATTTTCTTCTCTTGGCTTTATTCTATAATGAAAAACGATGAATAATGTATATAAATCTAAAGCAGCTTAAATGAAAGAAGTAGTTATTTAAAACGTGTGACCGTGCTTCCTGAAATGGTTTCTAACCTTTACATTTACAGAGCAAACTAGGAGATGGCATTTGCAAAGGTTTCCTAGGATGTTACCAACATGAACTACTTAAGATTTTTCTCTGTGCAGTAGTTAATAAAAAGTGACTTTTCTCTTATATGCAGCAAAGAAAAGCAAAGAAAAATACAGGTGATCTTGCAGTATAAAGGAAAACTCAGGCCTCAAATCTGTGTTCTTTGGTCTCATTTTCTCAAAAATAAACAGCTCCTCACACTGAGTCTTTCTTTTTCTCTCTCTCTGGACAATGGAAACTGAAACCAGACACTCATGGCCTCTTCTCATACACTGCTCAAACTAATATTAGGGTTCACTAGTTGCTACCCCCGAAGCTAAAGAGGGAAAAACATCATTTGCTTCTCTGGTCCTGAATCAGCATTTCTGCTGGGTTATCTTTCTTTTACCCCGCCCGCTGTTCCCAGCTGACAGGGTCACCCCACCCGGGAACTTGTTTGGGCTGTAAGAAAACTGAAGTACTCCAATGGTATGTGGTCAAAGTGAGTTTTATGAACAGTTACACACTCTGCTGGCACCTGCTATGAGATGTTTGTTTGTCGCATGTACTATAGAATCAGCTACAAAAGGACTTGAGTCTCAGTTTAGATAGTCACTATCACCTTGGGCAAATTATTAAACCTCTGTGAGTCTAAGTTTTCCCATTGGTAAAGAGAAGATGTTTCAAGCTGCTTCAGAAAATGATCATTAAGGAAATTTAAATAATATATAAGGATGTATGAGTAAGTTCCTGGCACAGAGCCTCCAAATGACAACTAGCACGATTAAAAACAAAACAAAACAAAAAACTATTATGTGTAGGTGTAACTTAATAATCTTAGGATGTGTTAATTACCCATCTATATTTTCCTGCTTAATTCCCTGTGCAGAATTCTGTTCTTCATTAAAATTGTAAGTCATTTGTGGGGGCACTTAATATTGCAGCTGTTTAAATTTGAAAAAATGGATATTACTCTTACAAAATCATCTGGTCAAGAAGGTGTATCATATTATGTGTACCACAGAGACTTATAGTGGACTTAGAATATCTTCATTAAGTATATTAGAAAAATGTGGGACTTGAGAAATGTACGTGTGATATTCAATTGCCGGATTTTTTTTTCTTTTTTACAAATAGAAACTTTCTATATTTAGGCATTTTTTTTTTTTTTTTTTAGCTTGTCCCTGTTCTTAGCTTTGTTGAACTTTTAATAGAGAAATTATCTCACTACACTCACTCTCTGAAACATACTTAGGGAACTTTGCTAAGGGTCCTGACATAGAATTTTGATCTGTCCCAATAACACCATTATAAAACAGATCTATGTGGGATATACTAATCAGCTGTGTTTCAGTAACCTTTTATCACACATATACATAATTCTTTTCTTTGGAGATTATCTAAAGGGTATAATATGCCAAAAACAATCAGATGCATAGTTCTTTAATTTTCTTAATGAACTCTGCTATACTGTGTCTTTTCCAATAAACTGCAAATAAGTTACAGTTAGAAAAACAACTCTAAAGGTGAGTAGCTTTCTATGCGTGGAAATGGTAAATATTATCTCCCGTGTCTGACCACCTGTCGGAGTTAGGTCTCATAAGAAATTTCTTCTTAGCAAAGTATCTCAAGAATGGAAGAAAAGTATCCAATGTTCTCAGGCCTACTATGAAAGAAGGGGGAGAGGGAAAGGGAGGATGAGTGGAGGGAGGATAATTGGTGGGACCACACCTACAGTGCATCTTACAATGGTACATGTGAAATTTACTAAGTGTAGAATATAAATGTCTTAACTCATAACTAAGAAAATGGCATGAGGCTATGTTAACCAGTTTGATGAAAATATTTCAAATTGTATATAAAACCAGCAGATTGTACCCTATGATTGCATTAATGTACACAGCTATGATTTATATAGAGGGCGGCACCTGTGGCTCAAGGAGTAGGGCATCGGCTCCACATACCAGAGGTGGTGGGTTCAAAATCTGGCCCTGGCCAAAAAAAAAAAAAAAATTAGAGAAAAGAAACTTCTACTGTAATGATTGTTTTTCTATAGCTAATGAAAAACAGAATTTTAAAACTTTGAATAGCAGCAAATTCTTTGGATAGTTACCAAATTGTTTCCCAAACTAATTTATTTTCTTTAGGATATAATACTTATATACTTTTTTTGAAAGTCTCTATAGAACAAACTAGAAAGTGAAATTCTCCAAATTCCTATTCTCTGAAAGTCACTATAATTTTTTTCAATAATTTTTTTTGTCACAGCATGTAGGGTTGCCTAACAATTTAGTTTTGACTTATATTATTAGGATTGTTCCAAAGTTTTAGAAAAATTTGGTCAAGAAAGCTAAAAGCATTATTTTTGAAAAATATCAAAACAAAACAATTTAAAAAAGAAAAGCATATCAAAAGAAGCATCACTAATTTGCCTATGTTGAGGCAGGATCATTTTAACTTCCGATATAGACAAGCATTCTGTACAATAATCTTGAATAATTACAATGGCAGTACTCCAATGTGTATTTTTTTTGTCTTCTGCTTTCATATGACAGTGAAGTGGCTAATTGCTCTCCAAAGTATCCTGTTACATCCACAGTTAATTAACTACAATAATTATCCACAGGACCTTTTTGTACAATGAGAAGTTTCAAGTACAACATCACAAATAAAATTTGCTTCATCTTTTCAAGTATGCGAGTATATGTTATATTCAGTAAACATACAGCATCGTTCATGATAAAAAGTCTATTATTGTATTTTGGGACCATGGGAGCAGATATGAATCTGGTTGGGAAAAGGTTGTTGGAATTATTTTTTTTTGTTATTTTTGTTTTGGTAATAATAGTCACATTCATCACATTTCTCTTTTTAAAGTGGTGTATACTTATAAACAATACAAAACTCAGGGCAAAAACAAATAATAGCCTAGAATAGACAGTAAAATAATCCACCTGCTGCCTTTTCACTCCAGGGAATCCTAGAGGGAATCAGTGTCCTTGGAGCAATGCCCCACCACTGTCTCTAGCAACCCCTCCCACACACACATAAAAGGCAGTTTTCAAAGCTGGGATTCCCTCATTCACCACCATTGGCCCACCAAATATGAGTCACATAAATAACCTAAAAAAGTGAGGTTTCTGCTGCTAACTACCTAATCATAGGCAAGTATCTCAGCTTCTGTCTAATTTGTTCAGGGGTATATGAAAGAAAAAAACTTTAAGAGGGATAATTAAAGTAAAAGGAAAAAAGAGTCATCCCAAAGGAATGAGATCATGGGTCTTACCCTTCTTAATAGAATATTAATCTCAATGAATCTGTAGACATTGCAGGCTAAAATGATAGACATGTGAAACATAGTAATAGATCGGGGGGGGGAATAAGGGTAGGGGTAGCTAAAAGTAAAAGTGCGTTATCATTTAGTGTTTTCTGACAGAATTTTGTCCTCTCAGAACCCCAATACCCAAGGACCCATTGGATTACTAAATTTAGTAAAAATTTATTGAAAAAATTGGGGGACAATGGGAAGATAACTGAACATTATTTTAGTTAATTCATAGTTTTCAGGAAAATGTGTTTTATAGTTTCTTATTTCATGGTGTTTGAAGAACAAAAATGTACTAATAAAGTTACCTAAAAATTTAGCCAAAAAATGATAAATTAAGCTGTTCATCAAATTGCATCAAAAGTTTTTTACCCTGCAATTTGAGTCTAAAAATGTTCTGTACCTATTCAACATTAGCCTAGGAATAATTCTTGGAAAAATATAGGTTGAGTTATGTTGCAGAGTAAAAGTATTAAAATGATAAGATAAATGTAAAGTATTAGAAACAGAAAGATGTACAAATAGCCAACAAACACATGAAAATGGTCAATTTAATTAGACATTAAGAAAATATAAATCCAAACTACAGAAATTTGCACTCATTAGGTTGGCTATAGTTTAAAAGAAAAAAAAACACCCCATCGGTAATTGCAGCAACAACAAAAATAAATAAATGGGACCTGAACAAGCTTGAAGCTTCTGGATAGCTAAGGACACAATAAACAAAACAAACAACCCCATTAATCACTGGGCAAGACAAATGAACAGAACCTTCTCCCAAGAAGACAGAATAATGACCAATAAACACATGAAAAAATATTCATCATCCCTAAGCATCAGAGAAATACAAATCAAAACCACCTTAAGATATCAGCTAGTCCCAGTGAGCATGTCCCACATCACAAAGTCTCAAAGCTACAGATGCTGGCATGGGCGTGAAGAGAAAGGAACACTCAAACACTGTCCATGGCATTCCAAAGACTTATTGGAAAGAAGAATGGAGAATCCTCGAAGAGCTGAAATTAGGCCTTCGTTTTGAACCTATAATTCCATTACTGGGTATCCACCCAGATGAAAAAAAAAATCATTTTACTATAAGAACATTTGCACTGGTATGTTTATACCAGCTCAATGTACAGTGTCAAAAATATAGAAACAACCCAAATGCCCATCAACCCATGAATAGATTAATAAACTGTAGTGTGTGCATACCATAGAATACTATTCAACCATAAAAAGTATAGTTGCCTTAAAATGAATGCAAATATTTCCCAAAAATGAAGAAATGCCATTCATTTTTTTTGCTGTTCATAGCACTTGCTACAAACATTCTACCCTGGAAGCTCACCCGATGCTTCTCCTGGTAACACCAGGGGTCACACTTTGTCCAGTGTCCTTTTGACCTCCAAATCGAGTGCTTCAGTCAGGTCAAGTCATGTTAGTTTTGACAGCGTGCATTCTTTTTCATAGCTGTCATTGATCTATGTTATAAAAGAGGAAATTTTTCCTCTTATTATTATTATTACTTATTTTTATATTGATTCACTTATTTAGGAAAAAATAGAATACTTTGTATTGTTGAGAATTATCATCTCTGTAAAGAAAGCTACTTTGGTTTTGTGTCTTAGACAACAATCCTGTGTATGGTGTTCAATGTCGTCTTGGCCCCTGCCATGTTCAATAACCACCTCAAAGAAATTGATGTGCATGTCACAGTCAGTGTAAAATCATTACTCAATTTAAGGAAAGAAAAATCAAAGCATTTCATTGACATTTTGGAGTACTTTGGCCACTTTAAGTAAAGCCAGAGTTTTCGCAGGCCGAGCTTGCAGTAATGCCTGTCTTTAGAACTTGAGATAAATTGTCAGACTGAGGGGGAGAGTGTCTGGTCACCACAGATCCGTAGTTAAAGACAAACCAAACACAAAGCTCTCACCATCTAGATGTCAATAATGTGAGTTTCCATATAACAGGTCATAACTTAACCAATCACAGACATTCAGGCATGAGGAAGAAAGGGAAGGGAAAACAGTCTTCTTGCCGCTTCATAGAACATAGCATCCAGCTTTCTAAAACACAAAATGCAGATGGTTCACCCTAGATAGGAAAGAAAATTGGTTACAATATGACATCTAAGTGAGTGTAAGAAAACAGCTACAATAAAAAAAAATGAAGAGTTAACTTTTCTAGTATAAACATTTAGGTCTGGAAGATGAGTTAAGTTTTGGCTAGAAGGATGGATTTGACAATGGGAATAGCCGTCAACTATAAATGAAAACAGAAATTTTCAAGTAGGCATCGTATGCTGAAATCCAGGTGCCACAATGACAACAGTGTGTAAGACCAATACTCAAGATTCAAGTGTGACTGAACCTAGAATGCCGTGTTGGAACATATTGAAGATGAGAAAACAGTAATTTTTTTGAGCCCACCTTCTGCTGAAATTGTCAGACTAGGAAGATGGCTTGGTTTCAATATGCAATATGAAGAAAAAAAAAATCCTAGAGTTAAGGAACCATCTGGAAGTTGTTAGAATGAGTTAACGGTGCAATGATGAAACCAAAAATGGGGAAGGGCTGTGGGAGTAAAGACAGTACAGATTCATCTTTACTATCCCACAGGGCATTTTTACATAGCCAGTGAAAGGCAGCAAGAGAGCAAAGGTGTCCAGCCTGGATTCCCTTGATAAGAATGAATGGGTGGGGAGAGAAGGAGGGTTAGTTTTGTTGATATTAGGCTTGAGACAACATTAGGAAATCTAATTAGATGACAAACCAGGGGGAAAACATTACCTTCCCACCAACCTCCATGCATTTCAAAGGAAAAACAAAATAATATTCATGAAAATATTTTCCAGCTTATATAAGTATAGGTTATACATAAAAGATGTCTTCATCATCATTTCCATTAGTAACAATTGCAATATCACATGGCTGAAATTTTTAGAAGGCACAAGTCTAGATGGAACAGTGGGTGTCACCTTGGTGGTTAAACTTAAAATCTCAAGCATGAATGAATGAATTTACTTGGAAATGTGGGTGGATAAACAGCAATAAAAAAAAAAAGCATGAAATCCAAATTAAAGACCTAATTTTGGAAGATTTAGATTTATATACCTGGAGGAAAGCTGTGCTTTCCTTGATGTAGAAGTTGAATTGTGTGCCCAATACAATTCAGTATGTAGACACACACACAAGCAAGGAAAGAAGTCCGTGGAGTCATGGTGTACAAAGTAATGGTTCTGCCTTATATTCAATCAATGTTATGAAAATAAAATGATGATTTTATTAAGAGTTTTTGTTTGGATATTTGTCATTTCCTCTGTAAAGGCACCAGCCAGGATGGTGAGATAGGTTTCTTTGTAGTACCATTGTATCTGATTAGAGAAAATTACTCTGTTGATTGGCCTAGTGAAAGAATAAAGGAAGCTGATTATACTCAGCGTTGATAAGTAAATTAAAACAGCTAAATGCTATAGAGACTGAGATAATGTCTTGAGTGAATTAATGGCTAAGAAAATCAATAGGCCATAACTTTGTTGTTGGTAACATGCTTTAATTTAAAGCCTATAGCAGAACAAAGTTGTTTTGCACAGAATTCTTCTCAGAAATAATCTTCCTAAAGAACAATTAGTTGTAGACTTGTTCTTTCTTATTGTTTAATATGTGTATAGTGGTGTCTAGGCTAATTTTTATAGTCTTTAAGGTACGCTATCAAGTTATAGAAATATCTCTGGAATGTCATCCTGAAATTGTACAGTACATACAAACAAAAAAAAATTTTTTTTCAGTTTGCAATATGCATGTAATGAGCATGTAATATGCATGTAATGAGCATAATATTTAGTAATGAGCATGTATTATCGTTAAGATATAGATGAATACCATTATTGACTCGGGAATATAATTTTCTAACAATTCAAAACTACAGTAGCACTTAGATGAATTAGTATCCTACAGCAAGCCAGAAAATATAAGACTGATGTAAAGACAATGAACATAGAAGAAAGAAAATTTAGGGGATTTTTATTTGTTAAGCAAGTTATTTTTAGGAAAATATCATAGATATAAGAAATTTGACTTTTGTACACATTCCCTAATTTTGCTTGTTCTATACAGAATTCTTCTCCTTTTTTTTTTTTTTTTTTTTTTTTTTTTGCAGTTTTTGGCAGGGCCTGGGCTTGAACCTGCCACCTCCAGCATATGGGGCTGGTGCCCTACTCCCCTGAGCCACAGGCACCACCACCCCCTTCTCCTCTTTTTTTAACCCAGTGTTATCTGTGTTTGTCTCCTCAAGCACTCTACCAAAATGTGAGTTTTCCTTTCCTCAACCAGCTCAGCTTTCTGCTCCACTTAGCAGCTGTAAGAGTTTGCAGAAGGCAAATCATAACAAGTGAGAACTGGATGTTGTAATTGACAAAGTATATATCAGCAGTTAATGACCTTCTGTGGCAAAGAGGAGCAAAACACAATGGAAGAGAATATACAGAAAAAGCCCCAAGTTGCAGTGCTTGTGCGAAATGGTAAACCCATTATTTGCACATATATACCAATACACCTTACAGGCTTAAAGATCTAATGCCTATTCTTTTCAGTTTAAGAGTTTACTCATCCTCAAACAATGTAAAGTGGAGGTCTTGTTTTGTTTGTGTTAGTGAAAGTTTGGCACTTGTCCCTGAGGCCAAATCAGTGAGAACAAAGAATGAAGACAAGTGATTTGAGGGAAAGGAAAAAGAGTTGATTAATTTGTCAGCAAATGAGGAGAGTGGCAGGCTCGTGCCTCAAAGACCATCATCCTGCCTTTAAGCCAAAAAAAAAAAAAAAAAAAAAACCAGAGTTTTTTTTAAGAGGCCGGGGGGGGGGTGACAGCTGGGCTCAGGTCTATGTGACTAGTGTCCCAAGTGGCTTCAGGGTATTCCTTAACTATAATTGGTGCTTTTGGTCAAACTTCTGTCTGGTGAGCACAACCTCATGACTCTTGTCTAGACAATTCTGTCCAGCCATCTCCTATAATTTAAGATACTAGGAAAACAAAACGAAACAAAAATGAAGGAATGCAGGTTTTAATTCCTCCAAAGGGTGAGGGGTTTTCAAGAGCCAACTCAGAAAACATTTCATGGCTCTTTTTCATAACTTTATCTCTGCTACATTTTGGTTAGTAATAACACCTGAAAAGAATGGAAGTCCCTTGAATTCAGGGAATTTGTCTCCCTTGCTATCCACTATAAACCCAACATTTACAAAAGTGCCTAATGCCTAAGCACTTACTACTAGTTGACTAGATGCTCCTATAGGTACTTGTTGAATTTGACAAAAGAATATAATATTTCTACAGGTTGGAAACTTACCCTCATTTGCTGTGTTCCTCCAACACAGCATTTTATATTTACTTCCATAGTCTGAATCGCATTAAAGAAAAATTGTCAAACAGTACTATCTAAAATGATAAAGAAAATCTAAATAATCAACAACTTACATGCGTTTTCTTTACAAAGCAGTTCACTTCTGAAGCTTGATCTTATCTTTGGAGGTATGGAGGGATACTTGGATGCTTAAAAGAAAAATTGCCCTGGATGCTGGTTAAAAGTCACCAGGCATAATTTATTCAAGTAATTTGTGATAGGGGTGAAGACTATTGCAATTATGTGGAGAGCTTGAACGTGACTCTATGAGATTAAAAGTAGGAGGATTTTAAAAGCTGGTGTGAGTTAGTGGGAAAATACTATAGGGGCAGAGGAGGTTGGTCAACGTGATGAGGCCATCTGTACTTGTTTATTGGCTTCTACTCTCACACGGACACTAGAAGACAGGGACTCTATCTTTCCTGATTATATTTCAAAGATTTGGCTCCCAGGTCCTTGATAAATGCAGTCCAGGGTTATAAAATGGGCTAGAAGCTGGCACAAGATTTACATCTCAAAGAGGCACAGAAAGAATTTATAGTAGAACATTTTTTATAGGTAAATGCTCCCAGAAAAGGGAGGTCAGAGGCCTAACGTCAAAAAAGCATATCTAAAATGTAGTGGAGCAGAGGCGAATATTAAGGCTGTCTTCAAAGCCTTCAGGGAGACATCAGATCCACAGCTGTGATACTGTAGAAAAGCTGTGAGATTCAAGAACTACTTCTTGGGAAGAACATGCTCCCTGGTTATCCTCATGTACAAAAAAAAATCTGCCTCTAAGTGGCCTCAAATTTTTCATTATACTTTATTGTATTTACTGAAATTATATCAATAACAATTCATTTAATACTGAAGCAGTTCTTTAAAATCCAAATATTTTTAAGGTTTCTCATTCAAAAATCAAGAAAAGGACTTTATTGATATGAATAGAAAATTTAAGCACTAGTTTTCAAAAGACTTAGTTGGAGGCAACATAGAGAGTGGTTAAAAGCAAATTCCACAAACTCCAGAGCCTTGTTCAAACTTGCACTTTACCTCCTGATAGGAAAGAGCCCTTTTGTCAGGCTTCAGGAAGTGGTCTACATTCTTGGATCTTGGGGTGCTCTTGGCTGACTAATGACCAGACACTGCAAAGTAAGGCAAGCGTGAAACAAAGTTTATTGAGGAAGAGAAGGTAGTTTTACCCAGCAAGACGCATTTGCCAGAAACAAAGAGTGCCCCTTTGTCGTGACAAAAGAAAATGGCTTCGCTTATGGCCAAGGGTTCTGCTTTATACTGTCTGGACTGGGCCCATCAGAGGTCACCTTGAAACCACTGAGTCTTACTGTGCAGACTTCCCATGAGCCTCTCTGAAAGCCGGGTGTAGGGTGTGGAACCACAGTGTAGATTTAAGCTAATGACATGATAATTAGTCTCAAGGCTATTCTAGGTCCCCTTCTAGACTCTATTGTACCTATGCCACTTGGCCTGGGGGCTAATGTCCTTGGCATCTTTTTGCAATTGGGCACTCTAAGTTCAAGTTGGTAGATTGGGAGAATATCCCTTCCTTCCCAGGTATGAGCAGTCACTTGGGACAGGATTAAGGTAGGACAGGCCCACCCTCATTCTCATCCTAGGAGAGCTGGAAGTCTATCTAACACTTTTTAAAAGTAATTTACATGATATTCTGTTTCCTCCTCTGTAGGAAACAGATACACAGGCTCACTGGGAGGTTTAAGTAAATGAACGTTACTAACTCCTGAGAAGGTTACTTGAAAGTTATTCTTACGTTTCAGAAATGAAAGAATTTTTAAAATTCCTTTCTAAAAGTAGATAAATAAAAACTTCTCAAATATATTTCTAGTTGAATTCTGATTCAGGATGATTTGCTGTCAAGCATTTGCTCTTTGGAAGCAGATCTTATTTTCCCACTCATAAATTTCCTAAATGTGCCTATCCCATGAAAAGAAATCCTCACTGGAGTAAGTTGGTCAGATTCCTTCTGGCATTGATATTAAATATTTTGATTCTTTACTGAAAATTAACCAAAAAATAAACATTGCAACAGTATTTCCCACAAAAAATCCCAAATTGTAATCATGTGATCATAAAACAAAGCATATTTGTAACCAGATGAACTTTGGTGGACAATTTATGGTTGAGAAGAAAGTCTTTCTGTGCTGCCCTTGCCTGAAGGTGAAGCAGTAAATTTTTTCTTTCAGCAAATAAATAAAATAACACCGAAGTGCTATACCTCATTATAAATAGTGTAAATAATTAAAATTGAAAATTAAACGTGAATCTGTAGCATGAATAAGAAAAAGATAGACTATATAACTAAAAGTATTAGTGAAAGTCTTATAAGTTTGGTAAATAAATTGCATTATACACTGCAAATATACAGATAATAATTGAATATGTTATCTCAAACTATTTATGAGGGTTTTATTCTACCTTGCTTAACAAACAGTATTTTATATTTAGAAAGTCTACATTTGCATTTCACTTTGATTTAGTAAAGAAAAATTTTTGTTTTTATTTATTTAAACTAATTTTGGTAAGTGATAAATGAATAAATAAATACAAATTAAGTTTTCATTTTGATTATAGATTTTTTTTCATTTTATTTTGTTTTACTTCCCCTCCAATGATATTTATTTTCATAAGGCCCATGGATGAACACTTTTATTGTTCTGTATTAGAAACTTGTAATAGTTATAATTCTATATCAACAAAGTTCCAATTTTTAACTTAGAGCATGCTGTTAATGATGATTATGATAATACAATAATAATACTGGTAACACTTAATTCTTCCATAATGTATTATGGTTTAGAAAATTATGTTAAACTCATTATTGTGTGTATTAACCCATGGTATTGTGAGATTGGTATTCTTAGTATACTAATTTAGATGATAAAGAAACATATTCCAAGTATAAGTGACTTCTTTAATATCATGATAATAGTAACTGACTCCATTAAAGAAGTAGAACCTCTATCTTGAGTTATTTTGTGCTAACGAAAAAAATAATTAAATATCTAACAGAAGATCTTAAAATTCCTAAAAAAATTTTCATGCTCTCAAACACCTAGATATTCAAGGGAAAATATTAAAGGTCTATTTTTAAAATATAGCTGGATATTAAAAAAAGAAAAAAAGAAATCTCAAAAGAAAAGAAACAAAGCAGGAAGAAATCACTGAAGACACAGCACCTGGAGACGTTGGCTGATTCTGTTGTAACAAAGAACTTTTATTATAAAAAGCAAATGGAGCGTCTAAGCAGAGAAAACCCTTATAGCCTGTATTCCTAAAGAGATTCACTTTCACTTCTAAAGGAGACAGTGAAAATAGCCAACCTCTGATAAAAGAGATAGCAACAAAATTTGTTGATTTCTGCCTTGGTTATGAGTAGAATGATAGAGAACATTCTACCCTGATAATTTATATCCCAAAGTAAAACCAATATACGAATGACCTTTAAATGTTTATTATACACATGGTTTAAAAACCATCAATCAATAAGTTAATTAAGTTAAATAAACTTTCCTGGATTGGGTAAGTGCCCAAGGATCTGGCAAAATCCCACCTTCTCATGCTAGGCATCATTGAATATTGAACTATTAATACCATATGGAACATCTCAATAAAATCTCTAAACTACCAAACCAAAAAAGAAAAGAAAAGAAAAACAAGGCCCTGTCAGATAAAATGAGTAAATAGCACTAATATGGCTTCAAGCTTCAAAATTTATAATTATCAAGCTTAATAATTATCAGACACAAGCTATAAAATCCAGCATGTTTAATGTCTTTAAAGATGTAAATGAGAACTGACATGACCAACTCTTAACCCGCCCAAAATGATGAATTAGAATGTAAAACAATAAAACTTCCACAAACATAAATATATACAATGAATTTCATACCAGAACAACAACCAATGAGAACATGAGTGAACTAGCAACTAGGTTGAGAAAATTACCAGGAAGTCAGCTAAAGAGAGAGGGAGAAAGAGAGATGGAGAAAGAAAAAGTGGGAGAGAGAAAAAGAGAAAGTTAAAGACACAGAAGAGCCTAAAGGAACTAACAGATATTTAATTAGCACTTCGGAAAGACAGAAGGGTAGAAAGAGAGATAACAAGATTCAGAGAGAGAAGATTTTCCCTGAATTAATTAAAAAGAAATATGCAGAATCAGAAAGCACAAGAAGTTCCATTCATGGTAAATAAAATGAAACTCAAATATCTTCAATGGGTGGAGAGAAATAAAAGTAAGCATTTAATGCACACGCAGTGAAATAATATTTTTAAAAGAATACACATTGCAAGAGTTTGACCGATAGGAGACCAATAGCTGGAGGATGTATTTGAAAGAAAAGTTATGCCAGAGAGAAAATGGCAAATTGAGAAATAATCCAAGTAAATATTTACAGACAGCATAAAATAAAAATAAAACTTCTATTCTCAGCAGGAGTGGATGGCCTAACTGATGCTCCAACTGAAAACTATTGAAAATGCCAGAAAAAAAATATATATATATATTTTAGGCTTTAAAAATACATCAGTGAGCTGTGAAGGATCTTTGAGGGCCCAAACTCAGTGAAGGGGAATTTCGAATCTTACGTAGGAGTCTATGAGCGATGACTAGAAACAAAACCATGGCCTGTGTTTTTATGTCTCTAGAGATAAGGATGATTTTTATAGAATTATAAAAAACAAACAAACCCTTACAAAACAACAACAAAGAGAATATGCAATAGAAACCATGCGACATACAAATATGTGGACTTCAACCCTTCAAATGTTTCCTATATGGGTCCTGACAGAAAAAAAGATTGCCAACTCCTGTTGCAGAGTCCAGAACATAAGTGGAGTTGTAAATTTGGGTGTTTCCCTTAAAGACAGTTGCCCAATTGAATACAAGTGACTTGATTTTTCATGGTTTCCCAGAGCCTAGAGGAGGAGAAAAGTCCAGTACCTCCCCCAATTTTAGATCTTTTAGAGAATTCCCCCAATTCAAAGGATGAAGACAATAGAGTAAGGGAATCCTGCATACACGGATCTATTCTCAGTGTGCTGCAAGGAAAATGACCTGCCTTGAAAACAGACAGTGATGAAGGCGGGGACATGGCACCTAAGGATTTGCAAGTTTTAGTTGGCTCTCAGGGAAGCTTGCCGCCTAAAGCCAGGGTAGGTACCTGAGAGATTGGAAAACACTCAAGTCATAAATTCCTTTCCTGGTTGGAAAGGAGCATTCTCAAATGCCTAGCAGAAGCAAACATAAATCTGCTCCGTAGGGATCCACTTTCAATTCAAGCATCAGAGAGAATTCCCACTGATAAACTTATAAGAAAAATGATTACATATTTTAAAAAATCATAAGACACTCAGGCTTAATGGAGAAGATAGCAGTATCAGACGCACAGAGACTTAAAATACTATCATTTTCAAACAGAATATAAAATAAGTATTCTTGCTTTGTTTAAATACATGAAAGTATGAAATATATTATATACAGAAGGAAGTTGTCAAAGATAACTCACTATGATGGTAACTGACCCATTAAAACCACCTCAGAAACAGATCTCTGCTACAATCTCCACCCTACCTGGAGAATCTAGAACCCTCAGCATCCCAGGGCTTTCCTCCTGCCCCTGTGCCCTAATTTGTCCCCACAGCTAGGGTTTCAGCACCACTTCACCACACGTGACCCTTACATTAGTGCCCATAATGGATAAGAGGTGTGGCATACCTTTCTTCTGGTGTGTGGAAGACTTCTTGATCTCAGATGATATTACCTGAACATCTCTTTTCTCCTTCTAGGGATAACCATACATATCCTAGAATAATAAACCTACTAGATATTCTGATTTGGCTCTGTTGTGGGTGAGTACATAGCAGGTGCCTGGCATATTACATAGTGGTTACTAGAGGGGTGGCGGTGCAAGGAGAAAGCTGGGCTCTCTTGTCATGCTTAGCCCCAAATTCCTGGCCAATCTTGAAACAAATGATGTGGCTTTAGGGGACAGTAGACACAAGAATCATTCATAATTCACTGCAGGAAAAAGAAATAGCTCTAGATGTCAAAAAGGTAGAAAGGGATTTATTACAAGAAATTCAGGCAAAAAGAGAAAATTCTAGTCTGTTTCTACCCTGCAATACACATACCTGGGAAAGGGATTTTTTTTTTTTTCTATCTTAGTTTTGAGGCTTCGGCTGTATTGTGCAACCAATTAAACCTAAGTGGAGTACAGCCCAAAGATGTCACATCCCAAGACACACAGTCTCAGCCTCTTTCATGGGCCCTTCCCCTGCTCTTTCCCTGGAATGCTCCCACATGCAAAGTTCAACCTTGGGTATATTTAAATGCCTAAAGAAAAGAATAGCCATGATTTTATTTTTCTCCATGATACAACTTTTATTCAGCTTTGTATTCAGCATTTTACATTCCAAGAATTTCTAAATTTATCATTCAATTACTCTATACAAGGAAAAACTCACTAATAGATATCTAATGCCATTGAGATCAGTGGTAAATATAATCAATAACCATATGTTCAAGAAGTCTGCCCCTCTGGGAAAAATAACCCAGAACTGAAGTTTTAAATGTTGTTTTCCTTTTTTAAAATCTACATTATTTAATGGCAATATTAATAAGTGGTTCTGAATGCCAAGAAATGGATGTCTTTATCATTAATAAGAAAAAAAATACATTTCACATTGTGTTGGCAGAGCTGTTTATGCTAATTTTCAATAATCAAGGAAGTGTGGAATGTTCTAAATTGAGGAAGTAATAATGTTCTAAAATTTAAATATCATCTTTCTTCATACAAACATTAGTTTCCTCAACGTACAGGGAATGGCACATCTATTGCCACAGGAATCATTGAGTGATGCAATGCCTTAAATTGCACATTGTAATAGTGTTTTTGTTGCTGTTTCTTCTTTTTTAAAAACACAAATATCCAACTAGACATCTATGGCATTAGCTACGGAAAAGACGACTCAGCAAAGAGGGAATTTATATGGTGAGAAGTCAAACAACGAAACACTTTTCACTTCCCTTGGACATGTCAGTGACCTACCATGTTGGTGGTTATTGCAATAAGTGATAGCAATACAGAAAAAGAGCCAAGTCCTTTCTTCTCCTCAAATAAATGGTAGTCTAGCTAAGTTGCTGAAAGATAATCATTTGAAATTATAAATCAAGTAGATAGCCTTTAATTGCAACATACACAGAGGAATGGTACCATTCTAGTCTTGAAAAGCAGGTAGAAATAATGGTACATTGGGCTGAGATGTTACTGGTCCCTGGGGTGATGAGTAACTTTAATGCCTCAGAAGGAAAAACCTGGAAAGACTATTTGGTGAAGTACCATTGAGAGAGTCACTCGGGATTGATTTGGTCTTAATTTTCTCCCCAGAACACAGGGATAAATGGTCTTGAATTTGGTCATAATTACTTCATGAACTTAGACATGGTAGAATGCCCAATCCAACTCCCAGCACCCTTACACAAGTATCCTCTCTATCTCCCATAATGAGGGAAGAACAGACAATACATGAGCTCACTTTCTTTTATGTCTTTCAAGACTACATTATTAAAAATCTGCTCCATAGGTTTTTCCTCTTTTATACTTATTATGAATAAGAATTATTGAGGCCTCCAAAGTTGGGAAAGGCATGTGAGTCATTGGGGGTATGCTAGGAAACAGGTGCCAACACAGAATTAATTAGAGGTAGTGCCTGTAAAGAAGGAAGAAGAACTAGGCAGGGAAACCCTTCAGACTATCATACGGGTCTTATACCTATGAATCTCACTTGAGAATGGAAGTTCCATAAGGCCAGAGATAAAGCCTGAGATAGAGAAGACAGAAGTAAACACCTAAAAACAATAATTAACAGTGAGTGTTCAAACTATCATAGTGGTTCATTTGGTGACCAGCATGAGATTTGTTGCATGGCCTTCCTCTGGAAGCAAGACTTTGTGATGTGACTAAAGGTGCTTTTGCAAAATCTCAAGCTGCTTCCATCCTGGTCATTATTACTCTTAATTACGCTATAAAGAGCTGCTCAGTCTGAAACTTTGATGTAGTTAGAGAGCCTGGCAAACAGAGGGTGATGGCAGAATAACCAACCAACACCCTCTGGGTGGCTCTGCTGTGATTTCTTGAGTCTAGTGATATAAATTGTAGATTTTATAAGAAATCTTTTCCCATAAATTATGCCTTCAGAGATTAAAGGTACATTTCTACCTTTCTGGTAGGTTATCAGTAAGTACTGGTTGATCATTTGTTGCACATACAACATAAATGAAAGATTTGATCAAGTAGTAGAACAGTTGATGTAGGAGACTTTAAAAGATCTCAGGAAACAAAGGGAGAAGGGTCATAACCTAGCATTCTAGCTATTTATTGCTGTGTAGGAAACAATCTCAAACTTAGTATGTAAAATGACAACAATTTATTATGCCCATAAGTCCCATGAGTTGAGAATTCAGACAAAATACAATGACATGTCTAGTCTTTGTTCAGTGTCTTTTCCACAGTCTCAATTGGGCATGATTAGGGCAACATGGAAGTTAGAATGCCCGTGCATTTGCCTTTGTGTCTCATGCTGTTATTTTCAAGGTAGCCATTTAGCCTCTATAATTACAGATATGGTATTCATTAGTTAACTTTCCACTTTCTTTTCTGGTAATGATTTCATTCACTGTTCAGGGTCACTTTGAGCAGCTACCTGTCCTTGACATAAATAAAATAACTCTGTCTGAATGCACTGTTGTAAGAGAGGGGAAGCTAAATTACCAAGCAGAGGGCCCATCAACAATTGCCAAAGTGTATTAGCATTTTTGACACAAAATGGCACTGTAGTTTAAAGCCCTGCAACACTTCTATTTCCTTTTTCCCCAGTAATTTCTACTGATTATATGGGTTCCCTCCAGACGTTGTATTAGTTTAATTACCTCAAGTCATCTACTATGGATACGTGCCTAAGTGAAAAGAAAACGCCTTCTACTTAGCATTCTCTCAAGAGTACACTTGTGTTCTTTACAAGAAACAGGCTTGTCAAAGCTATAATTTATTTTTAAAGTCAAATTTCATTCTCTTTTTCTACTTCATTTTCCAGTATTATTTTGGAATCTATTTATGTTTTAGACCTGTCGTTAATTATTTAATTGAAACCCATCTTTAGGAATTGACATTTTTAATTTCATCTTTTAAATTCATCTTTAGGAATTGACATTTTTTTAAATCTGGTTGTGACTCTCTAGTACAGAGCATGATAATTGTGAAGATGCGCATTTAGGAAACTGAAAAAAGTTCTAGGTTCGTGATGAAAACATGCAATACTAAAATGTGATTCAGTTTATATAAAATTTGGAAGGATAGACAAAAATACAAGAGACTCTTTTCTTGTTTAGGAAGGTTGGAGCAGATACCACCTTTTTCTCAGAGAGCTAACAGTACCGTGTACTTCTCTGCTTCACTGCCTTTATGAAAAATCACTAAATTTTTATTTAGATCTTAATAGGTGTCCCTTTCTTATTCCTTTTCAATTAGTGCAGCTGGGCTGGCTTCACTATAAAGAGAGAATGTCTATGCATTCTTATTATGCATCTTCCTATCTGTGTTGGTTAATAGTCTGTGAAGATCTAAGGGTCTGCCACAACTGAAGACCCCACCAGGGAAACAGGAGCTGAAAAGACTCTTCCCAGTTCTGCTATTCCTATGACGCAGAAGCCATAAAAATCCTGTCCCAGTAGGCACAACGATTAGATCAGAAGCTGGTGCCCAACTTGAGGGCAAATGAGGCTAGGCCGGATGTGAAAAAGGCACCAGCCCCTACGGTTGCTTGGCCTCATTTCTGCCCAATAGGGTTTCTAAATATATAATGGTAAAAAAAAAAAAAAAAAAAGACCACCAAAATTCTGTCTCTTGAAACTCTGACAAAGAGATAGTCACCCTAAGGTGCTTTTTGTTTGTTTCTCTGCATGACTATTTTATACCTTGATTCTAAGAATCCTCAGTTCCAGGATGACTAATAGCTAAAAAGGGGACAAGGATTTCCATTTCTTCATCCTTCTGACCCTGTGCAGCTTTGCAATAAACTTCCTATCTCAAAAGAATCCTGCAGATGATTTTTTCTCGAGCCCCAAGGTTCCTTACAGATGTAAAACATGTCCAAATATGTAATAAATATATTAACTCTGCGTCAGGGCCCCAGTGACTACCCCGGTTACAGCAGCTCCCTAAAAACACTCACAGACCTCAAAATAGAGTCACACTCACAGCTATGATTCATTACAATGAAAGGATGAAAAGTAAAATTCACAAAGAGAAAAGATATATGGAGAGATGTTAAGAAGAAACCAGGCCCAGCTCTCAAGAGTTTTCTCACAGTGGATTCACACAGGATTTGAGCACACGTGTTTACATTTTGTGCACTGGGAGGATTTTTATTTAAAAATAAGAATGAGAGGTCCCCGAGACCAAACTGGTGTGTGACTCTGATATGTAAGAGAAGAATGAGCGTGTCAGCCTTGGCCAGTGAGTGTCTAAGAAATGATTGCTAGTAATTCATCCCTATTGAAATGTAAGAAAAAGCCCCTGAGTGCCAAATTTTCAATCAAACACATTCATGAAAATTGGTAACCCTGGGAACACACCTATGCTACATTTTACAAGGGTACATGTTAAATTTACTAAGTGTAGAGTATAAATGTCTTAACACACACACAAAAAGAAAGAGAACTGGCAACCTACTAGCTGGCTAGATTAACTTCACTATTTCCACCAGCTGACAATCAAGAAGTGCACTGGAGTCTAAGGAAGAATTAAAACAAAACATGGTGGGGCCACATCTATGGTGCATCTTAGAATGGGTACAGGCGATTGCACTAATGTACACAGCTATGATTTAACAATAAAAAAAACAAAATTAAAGAAAAAATAAATAAAACAAAACATGATGTATGCAGATGAGAACAGACACGACATTACTGACTCTTGTTATACTGTCTACTCAGCGTGGAAAGCCTCGGTTTCCCCACTG
Source organism: Loris lydekkerianus (assembly GCA_963574355.1). Taxonomy (NCBI): domain Eukaryota; kingdom Metazoa; phylum Chordata; class Mammalia; order Primates; family Lorisidae; genus Loris; species Loris lydekkerianus. The sequence continues at coordinate 24,723 of CAUYPK010145236.1, forward strand.
GGGAAAGCCTGGGAGTACAGCTAGGTCTTGACCTGTCATTTTGAAAAGGAAGGCATAAAGCCAATAGTGCAGGTTCAATATGAGTTTATGGGTCTCCGCTCCATCACTAGAGCCTGCTTATCACTCATCCCTTCCCTTCCAAGCTATTCCACGAGGAGCAGCACCATATCTCTCCTTATTTTCTTCTAAGGTACAATCCCAATCGTATTGACTAATTACTCTATTGATTACTATTTCTTATATAAGCTTAACAGATTTTAATTAATAAAAGGAAACAAAAATTAGAATTTTTGTTTGGATTCCATTGATAATTATAGACATAGCTTTTGCTTTATTTTAAACCAATAAATTACATGCAGTCTGAATAACTGCCAAGGCTTTTTATCAGTTTCTATTTAAAGCAAAAATCATTAGCAGAGGAAAATTCTCACACTTATCTTTTAATTTACTTCTTTGCTTAGATGAGGACTGTACATAGAACAATTAATCATTTCAAGAGTGCTACCTAAATTTGTGCTCACTAAACTTGGATTTGTACTCTTGCATTCTTTAATTTACCAACAAAATACTCCCCAGGTTTATAATCTGTGTTAGAAACGTGTACCTTTAAAAAACACACATAAGCAAGTTACAGAGACCTAACTTCACAAAAGAAATATTAATCAAGTGATCATGACTAATGGCCTTCAGTGAATTTAAAAAAAAAAAAAATAGAAGAAGAAGAAGAAAAGAAGAAAACCCCCAAAAATCTTGTTATAATTTTGTGCACTATTTCAGGACAGCAATTACTTACCCAGAACTTTCAAACCATTGAACCAAACAGTACACTGTTATCTTTTTTTAATAACAACTATATACATGCAGGTAACAAAAACTATTTGCCATTTTTAAAACTTTCTTGAGAACTAGAAAGTGAAGGAACCATAAATGCTTAATAAAAATAATCTTTAAGGATACAACGTGAGTTGTATAAAACTTTACAAAACAGTCACTTAAAGGTAAGTGACTAGAGTAATTCACATAGTTAACTGGGAAGTTCTCTGTCCTTAATTCAGTCAACATACAATTTTTGATTGCCGCATTACAAACTCTGAAATCATATTGAAATAACACATAAAAGATAGGCCATGACTTTAATTTTCTTTTTCCGACTAAGTAGAAAACTTAAGTTTAGAGTATACATAGTCATTTATTTCATCATTTAAGTGAATATTGTAAAAGTCTGGAAGAGGAAGAAACATATGGAAAATAATCAACAACTACAGATGTGAATGCCACTTTTCAGTTTGGGGGATACCTGATTCATATCTCAGTCTCCTTGCAACTCAGATTAACACCGACTTCAGAGCTCACAGTCCATGGAAACAAAAAAGCATCATCCACGTGCTCTAGACCCCACTTCCTAAGTCTTTCCCTGGAAAGTGCAAGAATCATAAATATTTCCATTTCTTATTTTCCAGGATCTCAAGGAGAAATTAAATACAACATACTTTGAGGCTGTGGCTTCAGCACAAGTTATTTTCCCTGAAAGTTTTGTTTAAATGCTTCAGTTTGGGCCAAATGGAGAAAATTCCTTTTTGAGGGTCAATTGGCCAGTATTTAAAAAGAAATCTTGGGGAAGAACATCCTCTTCAATTTTCAGACGACTTTAATGATTTTAAGTTTACTTTCTGTGAATCCAGGTCATAGAATCTCAGCTTTTCTGTCTACATTTTAGCCTTTACAATTAAACCTCAAGCCACTGGATAGAGGTTGCTTTAAAGAATCCATCGTCTGGCTTCTAAAACCATTCTCCTTTAGCTTTTTGTCGAATAAGTTTCTTTTTTGCCATTTATCTTACAGTTGTGGCTTATAACCACAAATTACAATAATAAACAGTTGTGGGCCTTTTTAAATATTTACTTTGAAACTGACAGAAGAGCCGTTCCTCTAAAGAGTAATACAACAATAGCCATTTTCATCTCTTTTTACTTAAGTCATACGTCCCACAAAAATTAATCAAATTCTTACCGGAACACTGAATGCCAAATTATCTTCATGGTCCCAATTAGAAAGTGATTAGAAAAACCCCAAGCAGTAAACTTTTAACCTGAAAGTGTCATACTGACAAACTTGGATATGGAATAGTTCCAGATTAGCAACTACTCTAAACTGTCAGCGCGAGCTCCAAAATGAGCTAAGTCTGACTCTGCCTTCCTCTTCTTTGAATTTGCTAGAGATGTTTTAAAAAAGATTTTTGCGAGAGTGCCTCTAAAGTATTGGCAAACTTTCGGTGAAGTCAAAATGAGACTGGAATATTAGAAGTTTAGATCCCAAATGTTCCTTATTTTATATCTCACCATAAGGCAATTGAATGCAAAAAGGGAGCAAAGAGTATTTCCACTTATAAGGCCGGACCCAAAGTGTGTTCTGTAATTCGTTGCCTCTTGAGTATTATGACTCCACAGCATACCACTGGCGTTGCTCTGCTAATGTTTACTTTTCCTTAATAGCAATCCAAGACACTTAAGCTAAACTAAAAACTCACATTTTAATGTTCGGCTTTTCTAAAAATAACTGGAAGTGGCTAGGTTATATCTATATTTAAACTTTTATCCTAACATGCCTTTAAAAATGCCCACTTGGCTTACTTTTCTTAGGTAAAATAAAACTTGAAACAATACATCTGTATTATCTCTTACAGCATCTTGGGAGACATAGTCTTCATTCATGATTTTCCAATAAAAAAGACAAAACATAAATACAGTTGTAGCAAAATGGCAATTCATTTTAAATCCTGTCTTAAGCCATAATTATGTCTAGTAGGGAAACATTAGTTTTCTCTTTCCAGTGAGTAAGGTATATTTTGCGGGTTAAAAACAACAAAGGCATGCAATTGAGGAACTTTAAGTATAACTTTTCTCTTTGTGAAAGGTAAAAACGTGGAATTATCATTTGCTGGGTAAAAATGCAAGTGATAATGAAAAAAGTTTGGCTGGAGCATGACCAGATCTGCAGAGTCTAGACTGTGTGTCCTTTACAGAAATGTTTCTTCCATGGCCTTTTCTTCCCTATTTCTGGACATTAATGTTTGCTTTTAGACAGCTGCGCAAATGAGGTTTAGATCAAGAAGTTACTTAAGGGGGATCAGGAGCAGACCCACAAAATACCCCAAGAAAGGCCTGTCAGCTTTATCTTCTACTCAAGAATGTGTGGTTCTACTCTGGTGAAATCTCACACGTGGCTGTACTCAGACGTCAGTGGAGGTTCTAATGTCAGATTGGCAGCATAAAACCAGACCCCATCCTTACAGGCAGGTGTGAGATTTTAAATAAGGAGATTGCATTTTCGTTGGGAGTGTCAAGGAAACTGACTTGTCCTTCGGGATTGTAGGAGAAGATTTGAATAGAGACATCACATTACTCCTCAGGGTAAACTCAGTTTTATCAAGTGGCCTTGGGCCAGGCACTAGACCGAGGGGCACCATGAGAGGCACCCTGGCCCATGGCTGGTGATGTCTGTGGGTAGTCACACTGAGGAGCTGTCAACATTTGTTTGTACCAGACCCTTTATAATTTCCAGGCCTTGTATATTCTGTCTAAAATTTACAGACTTATCTTTACTCTCTTCATAAGTAAATGCAGGAAACAGTGTGCCAGGCCTCAGGAGAGAGATGTTACAAGGAGGTGGTGGCAGGCAATCAGCAGTGGAAGGAGCAGTGACTGTGGAACAGCAGAGCCTGGATCCGTGTCTGGATGACATAGCCAGGGCCCCCCAGGACTGTACATTGGGGCATGAAGAATTTCGGAGAAATCCTCTGCAATACTGGAAGAAGGAGGCCTGCTAAAAAAGCAGGTATGCATTCAAGCATGAACGTGGACATTAACCATTTTGATTAGGACATATTTTCAGTATAATGCTGGCAATTAAATAATTCTATCGATGGTTTCTTTATTAGCCTTTGCTTTTATGGTCACACAGTGGACATGGGATTGCTCTCTTAGAAAGGCTTGTTTATCAAGTTGGCCCCTGGCTAGCACGTGGAATTACAGGGGCCCAGGGTACAGGTCACAGGTTTGCTGTGCAGGTCACAAATGTCACAAAGAGTGTTGAAAGGGATATTATTCCCAAATATGCACACAAATTAGCATGTACACAGGTAGTACATACAAATGGCCCTACCGTGGCATCATGAGCTGGCACGCCAACTTTACTGAATCATTTCCTAATTAAACAAGTACGTATCGAGCTTCCCCAGAGTGTCAGACATTGTTACAGTGAAGGAGACAAAGTCCTGTCTAATAAATGTCAGAGAATAAAAAAGGCTTAAAGAAAAATAGTGTCTGGCATTTATGACAACTATGAAGACAACTAAAACAAGGCATGAGAAAGAGCAGAAGGCAGGAGAGTTGGTTGGAGGAAGGGAATTCCTGCTCGCAGTAGGGCACTGACAGCAGGGGCTGCTTCCCCAAGTGCTTTGCAGGCTCTGAGCATCTGTGAGGAGACTGGAGCTGGGCAAAACACGGTGGAATGGGTTGTGACTTTTTCTTTTTCTTTTTTTTTTTCTTTTTCTTTTCTTTAGAATGGATTTTGAGTCCATGGAAGATGCCCAGAGAAACCCCGAAATAAATGGGAAGACTTCAGTGTCCTGGGTTGTTTTGGTGTCCTAGGGGTCAGTGCCATTGGAATTTGAGTTATTATTGTTAGTGAATTAATTTGTGTCTAGAATCTGCTAACACTTATGGATATTTAGATGATACAATTAAAGGAGAAAAATGCAAATAGAATAGCTGAAAAAGAAACTGGAAACATGGATCTGGAGCAAAAGTCAGAGATCACATCTAAAGGTACACTTTGGGAGTCATGGGAACAATGGTTAGAACAATGATAACAGCACATTAGGATGAATCCGGGTCAAAATTGCAGCCTTGAGAAATGTTTCTTTTTAGATTCCAGGGAAGAAACAGCAGAAAAGAATCTTCATTTGAGGGGAATCAAAATAGAGAAATAGCAAAACTACAAACGCAAAATGGAAATATGTTTTAAAAACCAAAAGAGTATTCAAAAGAGGCAAAAGATTGTTTCAAACAAGATAAATTCTAAGAACTGATTTATTTATTTTTATTTATTTTTATTTTTTTAATTAATTAATGAATTTTTAAATTTATTTATTTTTATTGTTAAATCATAGCTGTGTACATTAGTGCAATCAAGGGGTACAATGTGCTGCTTTCATATACAATCTGAAGTATTCTCATCAAACTGTTCAGGATGTAAGGAGTCTACAAGAAAAGAGGATCGTTCATGTGGTAGAATCTGAAGCTAAATTTTGCGGTTTGATAAAGGCATTTAGATGAAACAGCTTTAGATCAGATTCTTCAACCACTGAGACAAGAAAGTAAAAGAAAGGTGGCATGCTGGAGACAGGTGTGCTCACCACACAGCTGGCATTGGAAGAGGCACTTATTAACTTTTAAATAAATAAATCGATGATTTGAGGAATGATAAAGATTTTGAATTTATTTTTTGACAAGGGAATTCCTTATATTTTTTTTTTATTAAATCATAGCTGTGTACCTTAATGCAATCATGGGTACAATTACTGGTTTTATACACAATTTGAAATATTTTCATCAAACTGGTTAACATAGCCTTCACGGCATTTTCTTAATTATTGTGTTAAGACATTCATATTCTACACCTAGTAAATTTCACCTGCACCCTTGTAAGATGCACCCTAGGTGTGGTCCCACTAATTACTCTCCCTCCACCCATCCTCTCCCCTCTCCCCTTCTTCTTGAGCTATAATTGGGTTATAACTTAAAAGCAGAAAGGAAGTAGCCTATGGAAAGAGGGAAGCTGTAATTTCTGAAAAGAGGAGAAATGGTTATGAGGTCAACGTATGGAGATAACAAGGGAATTAGATCCACAGTGTGCACAGATGTGCACTTCCTTTGAAGGAATGTGTACATCTCTCTTGAAGTTTCAGGATGAAGGCTAGTTATAATATACAAAAGCTAGTACTTGATAATTTCAATTCCCCATGAGAAACTGGACTCCAGGTAATCTCAGAACCTGTGGGGCCTAAAGTAAAACAGATCTGGAAATGAGTTAATCTTTTTGAAATTTGTTTACAAAATGTCAGCCCTGCCAAAGCAAGCATGTTCTGTTTTAAGATCTACTGTACCTGTGCCCCCTCAAGCATGTTGTTGAAAGAATGGAGCACTTCATCCTCTCTAATCATTAGAAAAATGCAAATCAAAATCACCTTGAGATTTCACCTAACTCCAGTGAGATTAACCCACATCACAACATCTCAAATCTGCAGATGGTGGCGTGGATATGCAGAGAAAGGAACACTTTCACACTGCTGGTGGGACTGCAAACTAATATAACCTCTCTGGAAAGAAGCATGGAGAATTCTCAAAGAACTAAAAATTGACCTTCCATTTGCTCCTGCAATCCCATTACTTGGTATGTACCTAGAAGAAAAATTTTTACCAAACGGGCATTTTCACTTGAATGCTTATTGAAGCTCAATTCATAATTGCCAAGACATGGAAGAAACCCAAATGCCCATCAACCCACGAATAGATTAACAAACTGTGGCATATGTATACCATGAAGTACTACTAGTCAGCCGTAAGAAAAGATGGAGACTTTACATCTTTTGTATTTACTTGGATGGAGCTTCAAACACATTCTGCTTAGTAAAGTATCACAAGAAGGGGGGAAAAGTATCCAATGTACTCATTACTAATATGAAAACAACTACCTGCACACACAGAAGGAAAACACAAGTATAATCTAGTGGATGGGGGGGACAGGAAAGTGAGGGGTGGAGTGGATAGGGGGGACAGAAAAGTTAAGGGAGGGGAGGAGGGAAGGTGATTGGCTGGCTCTCACCTAGGGAAGGTGATTGGCTGGTTCTAACCTAGGGAAGGTGATTGGCTGGTTCTCACCCAGGGAAGATGATTGGCTGGTTCTGACCTAGGGCAGGTGATTGGCTGGTTCTCACCTAGGGAAGGTGATTGGCTGGCTCTCACCTAGGGAAGGTGATTGGCTGGTTCTGATCTAGGGAAGGTGATTGGCTGGTTCTAATCTAGGGAAGGTGATTGGCTGGTTCTCACCCAGGGAAGATGATTGGCTGGCTCTCACCTAATGTGCACCTTGTGAGGGTGTTCAGCCTGAACTTTACCTTAAAAACAAAAAAGTGTAACCTAAACATTTATACCTCCCTATTAATCTAAATTATTTTTTTAAGGAAGAAAAAAAAAAGAAAGCATGGAGCACCAAATACGAGTAGAGTTTGCAAGCTTTCACAAGGCTGCTGCTGGGCAGGGCAAGGAGCCTGCTCAAGGAGATTCTGAAAATTGTGCAAATTGTCCCTCCCAGAGAGCTCTGATTGACTCCTCAGCTGTGGGTTCTCACCGCACAGAATGCAATCTACACGGACAGGTGTTCAAACATTGCTCAGATTTTGTTGGCCTTTTTAAAGTCGCACATATTGCCCTGCACATACTCTGGCAAGGGTATTCAAAGAAATTCTTAAACCCTAGTTGTGTGACTGCCAGAAAATTACTTACATTCTCCTGTCAGTAGAAAAGATGAGCAGACTTTAAACACTTTAAGCTATTTGTGTTTTCCGCTTATTTTACATAACCTACTTTGACTTAAAATTACATTTTTATCACATTTTTTACATTAAAAAAAACTAATAAATAACTATATGTTTAATTGCAAAGGCATAAAAGCTGCTTTTAGCCACTCCCTAAGACGACAAGCTGGCACCTGGGGAGCAGCTTCTTCACCTCCAAACACGGGACTGTTGAAAATAAAAATGCAAAGGAAGCAAGATAGCCCAAGTGGGGGAAAAAAAAGAAAAAAAGAAAGAAGAGTATAAAGGGAGCTATTTCTAGAGACATCAGCTAAAATTTAAAATGTATTTTCCTACAGAAATGATGCTACAAGTGACATGCCAGGATTTCTTGAAGGGCAATTTTTAATAAACGATTTCATAATAAGGTTTTTTAGGCCTGCCCGGGACTGCAAACACATGTATATACCCTTTCTGGGCAAGGACAAAATGGCATGCCTGAACCCAAAGAAACGACTCTTAGGTGGTTGAGTCCACGACAAGCTGTTTTTGCGATAGCCCCGATTTACACCTGGGGCAGAGCCAGCATAGGACAGGACCGTAGCCAGTCTCAGGAGATGAGATGGTGAGTGTGGGTTTCTTCCCGCGTGCCAACTTCAATCAGTTACAGTTACATGTTAAAAAAAAAAAAAAAAAAAAAAAAAAAAAAAAGTACTCGGAGATCGTGTTTTGCCTAGATAGAAAGAATACTTTTATTCATTATTTATATATTTCATGGACATGCCTGTAAGATATTAACTTCTAGAAGATGGGAAATAGAAATTAATATGAATAAAGTGTAAGTAGCTATGACAGGAGGCGGGAGGGAGAGGCAGCAGAGAAAACAAATGGAAGAGTTCGTTTCATCCCATTTTAATTAATTTACATCAGTTCATCTTACAAGGAAAGACCTACCAAGAAGCAGCTGGTGTAAAATGAGTGGTAAATAGAGAGACCTTCCACCTAGCAGCCTCCTTCCAGGTCTCCCCAGGTCTTTCCCAGGAAATAAAGGCCTCAACGAGGCAGCTGGAGGAGAAAAGGGAAGCTAAGAAACCCTCCCGTCAATGTATGTGGGGGAATATTACTTAAAATAAATTAATTTGTTCTGAGAAAAGGTTCGCTATCAGAATTCCATTGTCACCCTGTCTAAAGTTGACCTAGGATAACATTTTTTTTTTTTCCATAAGAAATCTTATTTCCATTCTATATCATTTTAAAGAGGGGCTGACGAGTTGAAATGAGAAACTCAATGTAAAACAATTAGCTAGAGGGCTCAATAGCTAAGAATTTTAAAAAACAATAAAGGAACCCAATGGCCATTACTTTTGACTTGGTGTCCACCATGGGAATCAACATCTAATTGTGTCTCCTGTTAACAGTTATGATTATTAATGAAGTCTGGATCTAAACAGGAGATATTTCTTAACAAAATCAAGATAAAATAAAGCTGTAAATTCAAAGCATTGCCTGCAAGTGAAATGTGTCCAGTGTTTCACTAGGCACAGGGCAGAGGGAGAAATCTCTCTATGCGCATTCATTCCTCGTATTGACCTGGAACTAGCCTTGATAATTAATTCATGACATTTGATTTCGTTTCATTCTGGTTTTAAGTTACATCTATGCTTTGATTTCTCATCACGTTTGACAAACTTTTGGCCTAAATATATCAAAGTAAAATATTATTTTTTTAAGAAATTATATTAAGAAATCACTTGGTAGAAGAAATTCATATTGATCCTCATTTTTCAAAAATTATATTAGTATAAGAGGTCTTTTTAGGAAAGATAGGACCACCCGCTGGGAAACCTGTATTTCTCATCAGTAACTCCTAGTATATGTACAACATGTTATACTATTCAGTCGTAAAAACAGATGCAGACTTTACATCTTTTACGTTTACCTAGATGGAGTTGAAGCACATTCTTCTTACTAAAGTATTGCAAGATTAGAAAAATAAATACCCCATGTACTCAATACTCATATGAAACCAATATATAAAACAATTACGTGCTCAGATGTACAGTAAAACACAAATATAGTCTATATGGGGCCAGAGAACAGAGGGACATGGGAGGAGTGAAGAGCAAGGACGTTGACAGTAAGGAGGGATCTCATCTAATGGGCACAATGTGTGGGTGTGTGTCACGTCCCCCAGGTGAGGGGTTCTCTTACAACTAGAAGTTTACTTTGAAAGTGAGAACAATATAATCTAAAACTTTTTACTCTCATATAAGTCTGAAATTAAAAAAGAATAAAAAATATACACTTACTGTGCTTTGAACTTCTTCTGAAAATAATTTAATTAATTCTGTTCAAAACTTTTCAAGGCATACCTAAGATGCTCTACTGGCACACCGGTGTGCCACGGAACACCAGTTGAAAATCACGGGTGAGAGGAAGGAGGGAAGTGAGGAACTATTGTTTAGTGAGCACAGAGTTTTAGTTTTGCAAGATGAAGAGTTCTGGAGATGGATGGTGGTGGTGATCACACAACAATGTCAATGTACTTGATGCCACTCACTCTATTCTTAAAAATGGTAAAGTGGAAAATGTTATTTGTATTTTGCAACAATAAAAAAAAAAATTCAAGGTCCCCCCCCAAAATATAGAATGAGGATTTATTCTAGGCCCTGGCATCAGTGCATAGCTTCCTAAGAGGATCATAGTGATATTCAGAATAAGGCCTATAGCACTTTTTCTAGCATGAGTTAAACTTAATTGTCCACCTTCTTACCGGTTTTTTTTTTGTTGTTGTTGTTTTTCTATTAAATAAAGCAGTTCCCCTTAGCTGCAAGTTAGTTTCTCTAAGGTTGCTTATCTCTACTTACCTTTGTGAAATCATTATGTGGTGGCCAACTAATTAGTGTTACAATATAAAATATCTCACAAACGAATGATAATTTGTGAACGGAGACAAATGGTCCACACTGAATGCTTTTTTTTTGTTTTTTTTTTTGTTTTTTTTTTTGCAGTTTTTGGCTGGGGCTGGGTTTGAACCTGCCACCTCCGGCATATGCGGCTAGCGCCCTACTCCTTTCAGCCATAGGTGCTGCACCACACTGTATACATTTTTGAAAAGTCTCAGGTAATTAATCATCCTTAGCTCTTTGAAATGTTTAAATGAATATTTTGTTTTGCTCAATAATTACAACTTAAAACTGAAAAAAGAGCTTGAAAGAACCCATGTTATTAATGGGAACTACCATCCTTACAAACCAATTAAAACTATAATTATAGATGAAAAGTGGCAAAAGCACTTTTCAAAGCCAAATCAATCTTGCCTGAAAGCTGTTAGTAGTATTTATATTTTTCTACTCTTTTTCAGAAATCATCACTATAGAAAATTTGTTAAATGTTTTGTTGTCTTTCTTTTAAGTTTTGAAATTGCCCATTATGTTGGGCATCCATTACAAAAGTCTCTGCAGTTGAATAACTTGAAAATGTCACCTATTAACTGAATGTTTGTAAATATTTAATGTGCACTCAAATTGCCCTCTGTGGCTTATCTTTAATGAGTACTTGATCAAATCACATTCAAGCCTTTGTCAGTAATTCCATATTGAACAGCTTAGTTTTCTAAACGTCACATGCTCAACTTTACATAAAATGCAAATAATTCCAAAAAGGGATTGTATATAATTAGTGTTTGATATGACTGGAATCATATCCAAACTAGGTGGAGTGCAGCGGCTCACACCTGTAACCTGGCAATTTTGGAGACTCAGATGGGAGAATCACTTGAGCTCAGGAATTTGAGTCCAGCCTGGGCAACATAGTGAAACCCTGTCTCTACAAAATATTAAAAAAAAAAAAAAAAAAAATTAGTTAGGAGTGGTGGCATCTACCTGTAGTCCTAGTTACTTAGGAGGCTGAGGCAGGAAGATCACTTGAGCCCAAGAGTTCAATGTTGTAGTGAGCCATGGTAGTGCCACTGCATTCAGCCTGGGTGAAAGAGCAAGACTCTTTCCCCCAACCACAAAACAAAAAAACAAACTGAAAAATCTTTCTAAATGAAAATCTAACTAAGTTAACCCAGTTAACTAAATAAGAAAATCAGTATGAATGATAAAAGGAAAAAATGTTTGTTTCCATAAAGAATTGATTCAAGTATCAAAGAATCAGAAGTGGCCCTTAGGAAAATTTGTAAACCATTTGGATTTCTTTTTTCCTTTTTTTTTTTTTTTTTCCTTATTCTCAAAAATCACATGGCAAAAGTTAAAAGTAAAATACAGGAATTCTTAATATATCAATATCACCTTACAAATTTTTCAGCAAAATTACTCCAAAGCCCATTACAAGAATTAGAGGAAAATTTTGTTATATACACTACAAATATGTTTGTTTTATCTTTTCAACATATAATCCAAATTAGGCATTTTTTGTTACTCACAATAAAAATTTTAGTCCCATTTTTAATGTATCTTATCAGTGACTGTATGAGGTAACAATTATTTTCTGGTAACAAGGATTTCCTTTCATCATTTATCTTTGCCATTTAAATCAAAATCTCTTTGGATTATTTTTTGTTTTTATTTGGGGACAGGTAAGGCACAGACAATCAGATTCTTAGTATGCCTACACATGTTTATTTAATTCAGGACATGGAAAGTCTCAGTTAACCAAGACTTCTATTTATCAAAACATTATTATAAATTCAGAGTGGTTGCAGAATCAATAGAAATAACTATTGATACCTTAAGTATATTTGTACATTATACCTCTGATATTAATCTACTTTAAATATATCAAATTTTTATGGTGGTGGGTGTGTATGTGTGTATATATTCAAATAGTAGAGAAATTTAATTATAGGGGTTCAAAGAGAATTAAAGGATGAGGGTTTTGATAAGACTGAGAGATATTTCTTTTTCTATTTCATCAGTTAATTTTCATTGTTATTTGTCCTAGAGTAACATGGTTACTTGATAAGTCCTCAAAATCAAATTAGTATATCAAGACATGATTATTTTTGAGATTATATATCTTATATTTGATCTAAAAACTTCCTTTTTTCAATTTAGGGATTCTTATTAATTTTCACAAACTATAAATGTACACTTTTTGTTCATTTATTAGTTCATCTATTTTCTTATATGAATCACTACATACAGCAGAGGTACAATATGAAGCCATTTTTTCTCATTTACTGGACTGTCACAGAAATTAAACAAAAGGAAGTTAAGGTTTTCATATTGATGGTTACCTGGTTTGCTATGCTTCTCACAGTCAGCTGATGACTTTGAAGCATAATTTGGTCAAGTTTTGCTATGTTTTTGTCAGTTTTGCCTGTTACTGGCTGCCCTGCTATTCATCAGTGACACTTTTTCTCCCCTCAGAAGACAATTTAATCCTTCTGTACACTGCCATTTTCTTCATGGAATTCTCCTCATAAACTTGGACTAACATCTCCCAGATTTGACTTCTACTCTTGCCAAGTTTAACAAGAAATTAAATGTTTTTTTTTGTTTTGTTGCTCTAATTCAAGCTCTGACATTCTCTTGATGGCGCACAAAAACAGCAACAACTATAATAAATGCCACCACTCAGTAAGACATTGCCACATATCAATACAAACACAGCTGTGAGACACTGATATACCAAGGTAATGCTGAGTTGGAGTTGTTTGTATAGTGCTGCCAACATAAATGCGTGGTGACAAGTTCATGAACTTAATTGTCAAGCCTCCACTTAGTAAATGACTAATTCTTTTTTAATATGATAAAAAAAACTTCCTTTTACAAATTATAATTAAAATAGTCATGAAAATAATTCCTTGGATCTCTATACCCAAATAAAAAACTATTACAAAGGAGAATCTGATGACCAAGTTGTTCACATTCTGAAAAATTATCAACTGGGACAATCAGGTATCTGAGAGAATAATTTTTAATAAATTAAAAAATGATAACAAAATTGATAACATCAAATCTGAAATGGTGCTAAAAATGGGAACCTGTCATCTTCCCCATATCTTCCCAGGAGATCACAGACCACTAAATGACAACCACAGCCCAAGCTCCCCGTTTCAGGGGTGTGCAGCAAATGGTATGCTTAGGAAAGACCCCTGAATACTCCACTGGTGCAGTCCAGACATATATTTCTTTACTATTCTGCCTGTGAAGTTAGAATTGAGGCCACTTTATAAAAAGATTCAAATATATGCAGAGATAGGGGTGAGCAGTTGATGAGGAACAGAAGACCAGCAGTGAGGAAAATTAGTTCTTTCTGCTGAGAAAGAGTTGCTAGAACTTTGTGGTGTTTCAGCCCCTGCTACTTGGCTAGGGAAAAGGGAATCAATCACTACAGTAAATTACATGCTACCTTTTGACACACACTTGTCTCTTTCCTTTTCCTCAAGTTTGGACCAGATGGCAATTGGCCCTGAGTGACATTCAACAATGAGGTTCATAGCACTTATTCTAGGATGCGTTTGTGAATTTAATTGACTGCTGTACATACAAATATGCATGTGTGTTTCACACACACAGAGAAAGAGAGACCAAATAGCCTTAATTTTTCCTCAGTTTAATTAAATTTCAGACAGGCTTATTCCCAGGTTTATTATTGACTATAAGTCCCTAAAATTCCTAATTCTAGCAATTATTTTATAAAAATTGTAATTATAAATTCTTTCTCCACCACTTTGAGATGCAAATTTTCTCCTAGCATCTTGCCAACATTTCAACCTGGGGATATCTGTCTCAAGGACCCTGTAACCATTTTCTGAAATATAGTCTTCAAGAAAGATGGGTCCCTTGCCCTTATCTCCCAGTCTTTGCAGAATGGTATTTGCTTAAATTCAGTAAGCACCAATTAGCAAATACAGGTGGCCTAATTACATGGACCAGCCTTCCCATTCACATCCTCCAATTCTTTGTCACTAGCTGACTCTAGTGCTTAAACTGTCCTATCTTTTGATTCAAGGTAGTTAATAGATGAATAATGGACGAAGATAAATATTACATGCTTTATATACAGTCATGTGCCTCATAACAATGTTTCAGTCAAAAGAAGACTGTATATACATCCCATAACATTATAATGACATATTGTACCATACCTTTTCTATGTTTAGACATGTGTAGACACATAAATACTCATCATTGTGTTGAAGTCGCCTACAGTATTCAGTATCATGCCATGCTGTACAGATTTATAGCCTAGGAGCAATAGGCTATACCAAATCGCCTAGGTATATAGTAGGCTGTACTACCTAGGTTTGCATAAGTGTACTCTACAATGTTTGCAGAGTGGAAAAATCTCTTAATGATGTATTTCTCAGAATATATCTCTGTCAGTAAGTGGCACATGACTGCATATATATATATATATATATAGACACACACACACAGCAGAACCTCAAAAGTTGTTCACCTCCTACGTTGACCACCTCCTTAAATTGATCTAATTTTCATAGACTGGATGTGCTCAGTCTATGACATGTACTAAGACATGTACAGTGACATGTACATGACAGTCTAAGACATGTACTCAGTGGATGACTGAGTTCTACATATTGACTCTGTAGGTTGTGTCTTGACCACTTGGACTGTGACATAAAATATTAATTTACCCTCTGTAACTTGACCAGTTTAGTCCACGCTGCCCCGAGGGGCTTTGCCCCTTAGTTACATTATTTTTTCTTTAGCGTAAGTTCTTTTTTCATGTTTTATTATTACCCTGTATTGAATTAGGCTTAAAGTCCCATTGTTCATCATGTGTTGTGGAAGATTTTTTTCAATGCGAAAGATTGGTCTGAATTGTAGGTACATCCTACAATTATTAAAAAAATTTTACAGTTGATCAAGATATGATGGCTTAAAAGAAAGAACTCAAAGAATTGCCATTGAAGGAAAAGATTGATCCTCTATATTTTCTGGAAAGCATTAGCCAATAAAAGATAGTGGAACATTTTGGTGTTAGCAGGGCCACACTTAACACCAAAAATGTAAACCTGAGTACTTGGAAAGGTATTGTAAGGAAAGCAGAGACCTACAGCAAAAAAAAAATAGTAATAAAACAGAGGAGAACTTTTCTTGATGACATCAGTGAAGTTTGATGACATCAGTGAAGCTGCTTCAAACAAATGAGGGCAGTTAACACCTGAATCTCCCCGCTGATGATCCAAGAAGTTGCTATAATTTCACACAGGGATTCAGGGTGGCAGATTTCCGATCATCAAGGATTAGCTCAAGAAATTTAAACTCCAACACGAGATCTCCCAGAAAGGTTTATGTGGTGAATTCAATGAAGTTCCTATAGAAGCTATGGAAGAGTTCATCAAAAAGTTCCTGGACTTCACCAGAGGCTTCAAAAATGACAAAGATGACAATACCTAATTTAGCACTGACAAGTCTGGGCTTATTTTTTTTTTTTTTCTTTTTTCATTTCTTTTTTTTCTTTTTTTTGTAGTTTTTGGCCAGGGCTGGGTTTGAACCTGCCACCTCCGGCACATGGGGCCAGCGTCTTACTCCTTTGAGCCACAGGTGCCACCTGAGTCTAGGCTCTTTTTATCAGGTGAAGCCTGACAGGAGCCTCATCATGAAAAGTGAATAATGTTGGAGTGAAAAACTTTCCAAAAAAAGTTTGATAGTACTGATTTGTGCTAACTCAATTACAGAGAAACTAGAGCCTTTGATGATTGGTAAATTGGCAAAACCATGCACATTCAAGTATCTTATGCCCAAGACCTCCCTATCACTTGGAGATCAATAATATGCACATTAATGATCGATGCCCAATTTGAGAAATGACTAAGAGGTACCAGCCAAGAAATGAAGAAGAAGAAATGGTCTATTTTACTGACAGTGGACAATTAACTGTCCTGGCCACCCAAAAGTGAATCATCTCTCTAACATGACACTGAAATTTCTGCCTCCAAACATGACTTCAAAAATCTAACTTCTTGACCACGGCATCATTAGAACATTTAAAATGCACTTCTCAGCCCAGCTCCTGCATTGGGGCATTGCTAGAACACAGACCTGAGGTCTGCCGTGGAAGCCACACACATACACACAAACTGACACCACACACATGGAGGGGTCTAGTCTCTGCAGCTTAGAGTAGTAACCTGAGAGCCTTTTCTGTCATCTGTGGGTGAAGATAAGCTGCACATGTCTAGAGAAGGGTGGTGAGAACAAGGACAAAAGCTAAAGCAAGAAAAGGAGACAACACTGGTAACTGATTGTCTAACTGGCTTTCACTTTTCACTACAGCAAAAGCTCTGACAATGAACGTGCTTTTGTCTCAGTCTCCTCTCTGTTTTATTAGCCTCTGTCTTCCTCAGGCCCTCATAGGCCGACTAGATAGTGATGGCTTCTGTAGGCTCAGCCTTTTCCTAGTTCCTGGACAGATTTTCTTTCTTTCTTTCTTTTTTTTTTTTTTTTTTTTTTTTTTTTCCTTCCTCAGTTTTTGGCTGTGGTTGGGTTTGAACCTGTCATTTCCAGCATATGGGGCCCCGCCCTACTCCTTTGAGCCACAGGCGCCACCCCTCCCAGACAGATTCTTGATGGCTTATATTTAGATCCAGATTCATAGCACCTTGTAGATGGAATGAACTTTTCAATAGGCCCAATAAATGTTCTAAGAATGAACATGGAAGGCTTGTATGATCTCTGCGCTTCAGTATTTCCTGTCCTCTTAAATACAGGTTGAACTATTTTGAGAATCTTCATTCCCGTCTTGATCTCCTTCCTAGAATCTTTCTTTCCTAATGAAACTAGAGCCATACAGAGAACCCTAGCTTCTGCAGCAGCATTGCTGGGGACCCACAGTGCATGAACTGGTTAGCCAGACCATAACTCAATGTGTGCCAAGGAATCGTCCCTCTCTGAACTTCTCTTGTACTTACAACTGTTATGTCAGGCTGGTTATCCAACCTTACACTCCCTATGATATCTGCTTCATTATTATTTACAATGATTTTCTGATATAGTTTATTGTCATACCCATTTAATTCGAACTTATAATAAATTTCTGATGTAGCTTATTGGAAACCTACCAAAAAAAAACTTCTCTAAAGTTTGATAATTACTTCCTTGGCTATTTTTCTGCCCTACATATCTCATCTCACACACTCTGCTAGTAATATCACTTGCTTAAGGTATAGCACAAAAATATAAAGATATATTGATAAAATATATACAAAGTTCTGAGAGCCTATTCATCAGTGAGCAATTGCATACATATTTTCTCCTTTTAGTATACATCAGCTTCATTGGAAAACAGGAAAGGGAGCTTCTCAAGTTTGTAAATACATTTTTCTCAGATAGTAGATTAACGTAATAACAAACACTCAACTTTAATGTTATTATTCCCATTTTGTGGGTTGGTAGTGAAGCCTAAAATTCATAAAAAACTTGATCAGTGAAGGACTCACAGGCAATAAATATTTCTGCACTCAGATGTTTATTGCGTGCAGCACAATTTGTTGTTGCAAATATGTAGAATCAACCTAAGTGCTCATCAATTCATGAGTGGATAGAGACAATGTGTGATATAAAAGGAATAAAATAATGTCATTTGCAGCAATGTGGAGTAACTAGAAACCACCATCCTAAGTAAAGCATCTCAGGAAAGCAAAACCAAATACCACATGTTCTCTTTAATAAGTAGGAGCTAATAGATGCATGTCCATGGACACAAAGTGATCTAAAGGACATGAAAAACCATGCATGGGGAGGTGGGAGGGTGGGCATGAGATAGAAACTTACCTCCTAGGTGCAACGAACACCATTCTGGTGATGGGTGCACCAAAAGCCCTGACTGAAGCATTATGCAAGATATCTTTATAACGAAAAGGCTTGTATCCCCTTATACTTTGAAATATAAAAAAAAAAAAAATCAAAAGAAAGAAAAATCCCTCAAGTCTTTAAACCTCTCTCAATTCCAGGTAATGAAGATAAAAATAGTGTTTACCACAAGTTTTGTGTCACAGAGGCCACTTCTCCTTCCTGGCACACACTCTGAGTGCCCAGGCGTGAACTTGAGAATCTCCCTTCCTTGCTCTCCAGTCAATCTGATCTATACTAAAAGGAGAATAATCCATAAATCCCTATGGGTAGCTTTCAATTTCTTTCCATAGGCCTTGCTAATACTTTTCCAGCTGAATGTAGATTTTCTGTTGTCTTATCCACGGATCATTTTATCACTAGGAACAGGTTACCCATTAAGCGTTTGAAAAATGGATTTCAGGTATGTTCAATTATTTTAGTCACTCTAAATTATTATGTATTTCTAGGGACCAACACTTTTATTCTCTTTTCTGAGATCCAAAAGTGTCTATGGAGAAAGCAGAAGCAGGAGAACAGTGGAGAAAAAAAGCACAGCCCTGCTTCTTGGAGGACTCAGAATGTTCACAGAGAGCCTGGTTCACTGTCAGGTGTCAAGTCCGTGCAGTTTACCTCCCTAGGGGATCACCAGAATCGTACTAATACTATCAGAAGATGAAATTGGAATGGAAGAAAAAGTGCCCAATGTACTCAGCCCT
>CAUYPK010145237.1:0-17205 GCA_963574355.1 Loris lydekkerianus
TATAGCTTTCACATGAAGGCTATAACCCAACTATACCACAAGACTATGGGGAAAGGACCAAGGAAGGGGAAGGGAGGGGGGAGGTTTGGGTGGAGGGAGAGTAATGGGTTGGGCCACATCTATGGTGCATATTTTTATCTATAATAAAAAAAAAAAAAAAAAGAAAGAAAGTTACTGAAATTAGTCTTTTATCCAGTCAAAGCTATAGTTATGACTGATGGAATAGGGGGCTCCGTTAGTCAGAGTCTGATGGTGGGTGAGCTACAATGTCACTTATGCCAAGGTCGGTGCTTGTTTAATTGTTATAGAAAAAGAAAAAAAGGAAAAACCCTGTGGCAGCCAAAACAGAGTTTATTCTTTAAGTGTAGGGGTGTGCAACTTAACCCTTGCCTGGCATGGCCCTGGGTCCTGTTTATAATTTGGTATCTTATTGCCATAAAGAGCCCATTCTATCACTCTTATGATCTCTATGTTAACGTCAATCCTGGGGAGTGATTGTATCTAATGGAGGAGATGTAATCAGGCACATCTGACCTCCTGTCCCATCATAACTAGGAACTCAAGTTTTAAAGTTTTTCTGGGGTGCCCTTGGCCAAGAGGGGACCTATTCAGTAGGGTTAGGATTTTATTACACTAAGATGAGATATCTGGAGTAACAGGGTTCTGGCTGAACCAACCTTTAAGATTTTGCTGAAGGTAGGCCTGGAGGATAAAGATATTCCCTGAGGAATGGTGGACATTTGATCAGACATCAAGGGTTAGGGTTTCCAGCTAAATCAACTTGCTACCAGTGGCAATGCAGGTTTGACACAGACAGACACAGAGGTCAAGGCCTAGAGGGCTTAAAAGATCCCAACTAGAGTATGATCAAGGAGAAAACCTTTGTCCATAGCAGACTCTTTATCCTCTCCTGTAATTATTTCCTTCCTTGTTTCAGAAATAAAAGGGTTTTCTGAGACACAAAAACCTCTGTTTATCAAATACCTCAGATTTCTTTTTGTGTGTACATGTGCAAATGATCAGACATGAAACTCTAGATTCAAATGACTGTTTGGCACATCCTGCTAGTTTGCATGAGTAATTGAAGAGGTATGCAATGAACCAACTCTTGCCCATGGTTTTCTTACCCACACTGGGCACTGCTGATTCATCCACCTGGTGAGTGAGAGCGTTAAAGCCAAGGGCTTCTTGGCACTATTCTATTTGGTGATGTCACTTTGCAAATACGCACCTCAAAGCGCAAATAGAATTTCACAAAGTTACCTGGGATTATAGCTAAAGTTGATTAGAGATGAACTTCAGTATTCTTGAAACTGTATGTTAGGGCTTGTAAGGCATCATGTATTTCAGGCTGTTAGTAAGCAGAAAGGTTGATCTGGATTTTCTTACTCTTGCTAAATGATATACATTGCACTGTGCTCTGTAATGAAGGTAATTGTCACTTCAGTGTTGACTGCACCCCTAACATCAGTGCCAGTGGCATGTCAGATGATGCCTTTCATCCCCCAGCTTGCAGGCATATGATTGCAGGATAACTGTGGTGGGGCCAGACATCCATAAACACAGGATAAAGGGGGACAGGTTATCCTTATCCATGGAAGGAAGGAAAATTATATCCTTACTCCATACTAGACACATTTTTTTCTTGATAAATTAAAGATGTAAAGCTATAAAGGAAATTGGCAAGAGATTTAGGACAAAGTATGTGTAAGAAAATAACTTATTTGGGACTAGGAAAGGATTTACTATGTAAAACATAAAATGTTCTAAAAAGGAAATAAAAGATTGACAAATTCAATTACATAGAAATAATGAAGAACCTCCATTTACCAAAAGATGCATTAAGAAAGTAAAAATACACAGTCTGGGGAAAGTATTCATTGAACAAGTATAATTGATTAGAAAATGACTATTTTTAATATAAAGAAGTCTTACACATCAATAAGAAAAAGACTAAATAGAAAAATAGACAAAGATGCCCTAGAAAAATGAGGAAAATCATGAACCTGTTTTTCAGGTCTACTAAAACCAGAAAAAAACTAGCTGGGCATGGTGGTGGGCATCTGTAGTCCCTGCTACTTGGGAGGCTGAGGCAGGAGGATTGCCTGAGCTTAAGAGTTTGAGGTTGCTGTGAGCTGTTATGACACCATGGCACTCTAACCAGGGTGACATAGTGAGACTTTATCTCAAAAAATCAATCAATAAATATTAAAAAATATATATTACTATTAAAAATATTTAATGCTGAAGAGCTCAACTACAACTTGAAATTTACCTTAGAAATGAAAACAGTGTAACCTAAATAAAAGAAGAATTCTATCTGAAAAGGCTTAAAAATATAGTTAATGCACAAACAAAACAAAAACTAAAGAAAAGGAGAATGCTGGAAAATTGCACAGGGCCGTACAGAGATCATCTGTAAACTGAAAGCCATTAGTTTGTCCATTTAATACCTTTTTGACAAGTATTTGAAGAAATGGAGGGTAGCATGGATATAACCTCAAATACGGAAATGGAAAGGAAGAATGCTCAGCACGTGTTTTGAAGTGAGGGTAGCTCTTATAGTGGGTAGCAAGGAAATGGAATATAGATCAGAGAAAGGAAATAGGGCAGCTAAGATAAAAGTCTGACCCATCACCAAAAAGCTTTCCTAGATGGGAGGCTGAGGTAGATGGAGTGCCTGAATTCAGGAGTTCGAGACCAGCCTGAGAGAGAATAAGAACCTTGGTCTAAAAAATAGTTGGGTGTTGTGGTGAGCACCTATAGTCCCAGCTACTTGGAGGTTGAGGCAAGAGAATCGCTTTTTTTTTTTTTTTTTGAGACAGAGTCACGCTTTGTCACACTCAGCAATCATGGCGTCACAGCTCACAGCAACCTTAGAAAGTTTTCCTAGATACATATAATCACAAGTATCATGCTTTGTGTGACGGAGAGGGAGAGGCCAGCAAGTGCTCTCAGGGGAAAAAAGCAGAATTTGCAGAGCATTCAGCTAGGATACTCACGTGGTTCTTTAAACTAGTGTGCAGGTAATCTGAGCTGTGTCAGCGCTTTTCAGTTAGTGTGCAGGGAAATGAGCAGAGTTCAGTTTCTTACCTGTGTGCTTAGGTCTGTAGTACAAACCCCCAGGGCCTGGCGTGGTTCGTACTCACTGATTGGCTGCTGGGAATTATCCTATTTGAGGCATACCATCTGCTTCCAGTTGGGACCCCAAGCCGAGCTATTAATTATCTCTCTCAAACCAGCTGTTGGCAATTGTGGGAGTGGTTTCTTGGCAGCTCTGGCCATCCACTATTTGCCTGTTTTCCTTGTAAATAAAGGTGCTATGGAATAGCAATTCACAAATATGGTCTTATACCAGCTTCCTCAGCATTACTTGAGAACTTGTCAGAAATGCAAATGTTCAGGCCCCACCTACTGAACCTGAAACTTTGGGGGTGGGGCCAGCAATCTGCTTTAATAAGCTACTTAGGTGGTTCTGATAAGTGCTCAAGCGTGAGAACCATGAATATAAGGAAATCACAAGGGAGAGTGCAACATCTTTGATGCCAGTAGCAGCTGAGTGTAAACACAGTCTGCGGGAGGAGGGATAGGAGGAGTTCCCAGAACCCAGGAAGAAGTCACATTGTGCCACCTTGGGAAAGCAGTGATGTGCCATTCAAGGACACAGTCTAATGCAACTTCACAAGGAGGAAACCAGGGGAATAAATACTCTCCCTGTCTTTGTGAGCCTCCCATGTGGGGTCCACACAGCTCATTCTCCCATGTACAGAGTGCAAAACGTGGAAGCCAAAGCAAGGAAAAGTACTGGTACACGTGGCCCATATGTTTCACCGAGAACCCCTCACTGCATGATTGAAAGGTGGAGGGAGAGGTGATGGTACAGAGACAGGCCATACAAATGCTGAGTTTTTGTCGCATTTTCTGATATCGTGCTCAGAGATAGCACTGAGTTGGGTAACAGATTTATGGAATTCTCCAATGGATGGTGGAAGGAGTTAAAAGGGAAGCTTAAAAATGGGGGAAAATACTTTCTCTAGATGAACTTATTATGGTGTGAGTCTCAGGGGACCATTATGTTATCATGTTAAGTTGACTCAAAGCTATTTCAACTACGTCCTAAATAGATGACTTTATTGGGGATGGATGAACTGAGGGGATCCTATTTCTGAAGGCAGTTGTGTTAATGGAATCACCATCTAATTCAACAGCCCACACCCTCCTCAAATTTGGTAATGAAGGGGAAAAATAAACTGAAATTATTTCGGCAGATGATAATTACTCTAATTACAATAACAGAGCAGAAGCAGGCCAGGATCAAGTTCAAAAAAGAACTTGCATGTACTCAATACTAGTATGAAACCAGTAGACAATCTAATACATGCCCACATGAGAGAAAAACTCAATTCAATTCAAGTCGGGTGGAGGAGTACAAGAGGGGGAAGAAGGGAGGAGGGAAGGGAGAATGTAAGGGTATGTTACATGGCACACCTTTTGGGTGTGGAACTCAATGGTAAGATGGACTCTACCTAACAAATGCAATATTAAATAACCTAGTTGTTTGTACCCTCACATTAACCCGAAATTTAAAGAAAAGAAAAACTTGCTGGCATATTAAGGGGATAAGAGTTCACTATGTTACTTTTGCGGATTAGTTATTACCACA
This sequence comes from Loris lydekkerianus, assembly GCA_963574355.1. Taxonomy (NCBI): domain Eukaryota; kingdom Metazoa; phylum Chordata; class Mammalia; order Primates; family Lorisidae; genus Loris; species Loris lydekkerianus. Next base: position 4,664 of record CAUYPK010145237.1, read on the forward strand.
TATCTAAAACTGTGAGAGTAAGGGGCAGGGATGCATTTTATTATACACTAGGATTTTCTATTTGAGAGGAAGCTTCAGGGGATTCTCAGCTTTGTAGAGAAGTGATAAACTAACAGCGTAAGTAGAAGACCTCATCATGTTTGGGAGCTATTATAAGAGATCTAACAACAGTTCCCTAAAGTTCTGTACATCTTAGATGTAATGGCCAAAACGGATCCTATGAATAAAAACAGTTTTGTCAGGACTCCATAAATTATTTATCACACAATATTTCAAGATTGCTGCCACCACCACCTGATCAGCTCCCAGCAACAAAGGGCTTCTTGGGGTTCAGCATTGACTGTCTACAACATAGGTGTAGTACTGTGCAGATAGCCCAGCAAGCCTTTATTGTTCAATCTTTAGTGTAATAAAAATACAATTTCTTCACTTTTAACATTTCTTGGTTTTATTTTGAAAGCCACCTTAATCATGTCTCCTAATGACTCTCTGAGGTAAGCACACTTTGATTAAATCGTCAGCCATAAAATGCATTCCCATGTGCTTCATTTGGCCCTGACTCTTGTTATTGTATTGCTTGGATGTGAAAGGAAAGGTTCTGGAAAAGAATCGAGTCCTTTGACTACAGAAGCCTAAATAACTCGTTTACCTCTGTTTATTTTTTGGTTTTTCCTTTTTTTAACTTATGCCTGTCATGTCTGTTCTATTTATTTTCCTTGTAAAGAGGTAATGTTGAGGTAATGGTATAAATTTGAGAGACTGTTTTTTTGTTTTTGTTTTTGCAGTTTTGGCCAGGGCTGGGCCAGGCTTGAACCTGCCACCCCCAATATATGAGGCCGGCACCCTACTCCTTGAGCCACAGGCACCACCCTATATATAACCTTTTTTCAGTCTCTCAAACATACACACACACACACACACACACACACACATAATATATATATGTATATATACCTTTTTTCTTTAAAAATATATATATGCAGGATGGCCGTAAAGTTCTTATGCAATGGTAGATAGATAGATAGATAGATAGAGACATCCATTTTCTCAGAAATGTTCAAGTTCTAAGATATCCTATTAAAAAATGTATATAATATGCCTTTTGACTGTATTTGAACAAGATTATCTGTGGGAACATTCTAGATTCCTTTTATGTCCAGATATTTCCTGTTGAACAGTTATTTTTGAATAGTATTTTTATTTTAGCGTGTTTTAAATATAGTCAGGGATTCCATAAAGAAGGATAACTTTTTAGTAGACTTTAGTCTGCCAGTTCAAGTTAAATCCATTTCCAAAAATCTTCAGGATGCTCTAGACTTTTTCTTTGTTAAGTGTAACATTCTTCTGAAATAGACAAAAAGTTAATTTTTGAATTCCACAATTTGGGAACCCTGTATTTGTGCTTCATTGCATTTTAAACCTTTATTCTGCAAAACCTGAGCATTTTCACAACTAGCCAACATTTCAAAAGGAGGCAAGAATCATAGTGTTAACATCAGGGGGCTTTTACCACCAAGGGTCACATTTGTATGTGCTATCCCATGCAGGTTGTGGATGTAGGACACAGTGACTCAGATCCTGATCTTTCTTGGGAAGGAGCAAGGCAGATGTAGGATTAGGGACAGCAGCCATGAACACTTGCTGTATTCTAATTAAGCAGCATTTCCATAACTAATTGTGCCTCTGTGATCATTACCTGGGCATGCTGCACTGGTTCATTTTTGGACAAGATGACATAGCCAGATGTAGAGAGCTAATCTGAAATACCCACTTAAAAAAAAACAACTCAGTACTCTGTGGTGAGTGTTGTTCTGAATTTTCTGAGATTACCCACCAGTTACCTTTACGTTAGGCTCAGCCCTGACTCTCACTTTGCTAGGTTGATATTGCACTTTTCCATGTTCTGAGACTCCCTTTGCAACACATGTGCCCAATAATTATTCGTAGGATCCTTATGGAAAAATTGTTTTGCTGAAGTATGCATTAGGTAGCAACAGGGACATGGGCTTAAGCAGTGCGTGGTGGCTCACACCTGTAATGTCCAGCACTCTGGGAGGCCGAGGTGGGCAAATTGCTTGAGCTCAGGAGTTTGACATCAGTCTGAGCAAGAGTGAGACCTCCATCTCTACTAAAGATAGAAAAATACTGGGTGTGTGGTCCCAGCAACTCGGGAGACTGAGGCAGGAGGATTGTTTGAGCCCAAGAGTTTGAGTTTGCTGTGAGCTATGACGATGTCATGGCATTCTACTGAGGACGCTGCTAAGTAAGGCTGTGTCTCGAAAAACAAAGAACATGGGCTTTGCATTCACATAGACCTAAATTAAGCTGATAGTTGGAACTTGGGACAAGGTATTTAACAGTTCTGAGCCTTTGTTTTCTTACCTAAAAATAGACATAATCAGGTTTACTTAACAGGTCATTGAAATAACACGTGTAAGCACCTTGTGAAGTCTGAAATGTAGCAAGTACTCAAATACAGACTCCAGTCTTCTCTATTCTTAAGTATTTATCCATTAACTCTTGTAAGATGTATTCAAATTGTATTTATTTGAGCAATAACCTAAAAGTCTGTTTTATATCTTTAAAGAAATAGATTAGAAAATCATTATGTAGGAAGTTTGATCTCCCGGCATAATACAACTCTTCAAGCTGAACTCTAATAAGCTTTCTTCCATAGATTTGGGTCTTTAAACTATCTTTAGGCCTGTTATCAGTGTTTCAGATAGGGCCATTTGGATGCAAATTAGCTAGAAAATGAACTCAGTAGAAGTGTTCATTTAGAGACCAATGTTGTAGTACTCTGATCCAAAGAACTTTCTCACAAAATGGGATCACACAAGGGTCAGTAGTAATAAAACAAAAACATAAATCAAAACAAAATCTTCTTATAAATTAACGATATGCTCAGCAATATCACATCAATCAAAATTATTTATAACTCTGTCAGTATAGTATCGCTTGGTGGCTTCGGGTTTCATTATGTATACAATTGCAAATACCTGAAAATGTAACCCTGGGCGGTCCCTGTGGCTCAAAGGAGTAGGGCGCTGGCCCCATATACCAGGTGTGGTGGGTTCAAACCCAGCTCCGACCAAAAACTGCAAAAAAAAAAAAAAAAAAAATAGTAATCCTTTGCCATGTAAAAAGACTCCCATTGTTTAATAAATACCATTAAGTAAATAAATAAATAATTTAGCTGCCTTTTGGACAGTAAAGGATACACGTACGTCCTCACTTATCATAGGATGTTTGTTACTGATAATCCCTTTTTTTTTTATTCTGGTAGTTTTTTAACTTTATCAGGCATCAGAGCCACCTAGGGCTTGTTGAAACACACGTTGCTCAGGATTTCTGAGATAGGAGGCATGGATGGGAGCCTGAGAATTAGCATTCCTAACAAGTTTCCAAGCGATGGTTGAGTTGCTGGCTCCAACACACTGCTGGAAGATGTGGTGTTGTAACAGCAAATGCAAGGAAGGGGCGGTAATAAGCATTTTTTTTCCAAGCATGGATAAACATTCACAATGATTGATCTTTAGTAGGCCAAAAAGCACACCTCCAAAATTATCAAAATATGAATACAATGTCAACTGTTTTCTCTATACAATGCTGTTAACAACAGGATAACTTTTTAAAATGTATAATGGAGAGTCTGATTCCCAGTAAGATGGAGCAAGTTCACCCACCCTGTCTCTCCCACTGAACTGCAGCATAAAGCTGAGATAGAACCTGGGACAGCTTTGCGAGGTCTCCAAAACATGAATAGCAAGTGGATCACAGGGACCAGAATTCAAGTAACACTGAACTGGTGGTGAGTTTATATCTTTTTTACTTGCTTTCAACCATCTCTGGCAAGCCCAGAAGTGAGGACAGAGGGTGCTCCAGATCACCCTAGCCTGGCTTAGAGAATCGGAAAAGGAATATATAATGCTCAGAGAGGATATAGAAACTCCTGGTTATTTTTCTCTTCCTATTTTTTTTTGTTTTTGTTTTTGTTTTTTTGAGACAGAGTCTGTCTTTGTTGCCGTCTGTAGAGTGCTTGGCCTCGAGCAATTCTCTTGCCTCAGCCTCCTGAGTAGCTGGGACTATAGGCACCAGCCACAATGTCTGGCTATTTTTTTTAGAGACGGGGGTCTCGCTGTTGCTCAGGCTGGACTAGAACTCCCGAGCTCAAGCAGTCCACTTGCCTCAGTTTTTCAGAGTGCTGGGATTACAGACGTGAGTCACCGTGCCTGGACTTCTCTTCTTTTCTCTGTTCTCTCATGCCCTAGTTTTTGAATAGAGCTATCACCAAACCACTGTCCCATTGAGAGAAAAAGAAATGTTTTATGTTGTAAACCTCTGAGATTTGGGGGTTGTGACTTCATACAGCAAAAGCTGAGTATTGCATATCAGTTTGTTGTAACACTGCTTAAATAGTAACATTTGAAATGACCTAAATGTCCATTAAAAAGAATAAATACATTATGGAATATTCAGATAGTGGAATAAATTGTAATAGTTAAATCAAATGAACAAAGGCCACATACTCACAAATCAATATATATAATTTTAAAAATAACGTTGAAGGGGAAAAACTCATTGTAGAGGGCCACACACAGCATATTATGTAAATATAATAAAACTTACACAAATTTTAGAAAATGCTAAATACTATTCTGTATGGCTTACTAATACATAGGTAGTGAAATCGTTAAAATCCAAGTAGCGTAACACAGAAGTTCCTGACTCTATAGAAGTTTTATTTCTTAAAAATGTTGAAGAACGAATGTCAAGATCTGACACAGGTTGATGATGAGTACACGGGTACCCTGTTGTGTGTATTTTTTCATGTGGTTGAAGTCATTCACAGCACAATGAAACATCTTTTAAGGAAGACAGCTTCCTGTGGTGATGTTTTACTGACTACTCATTAGGTCCAGTTGCTTTATGTACTAGCAGATGAGTGAGGCTGGGATTTAAGAGTCTCACAGATTAAAAAGCAAAACAATAGATATAAGGGGCAGAAACGTATTTGCAGATTGGCCTTACACGTCACATAGACACAGCTATCAAGTTACGTGGTGACAGTAAATAAGCAGGCACTACCAGTTGTTTCCTTTTGTCTTGAATGGCGATTCGCTTAATTGGCTGGAAAATTTGATTTGTTTTAATTTCAGTAAAAAAATGGCTTGGATACACTTTGAGAGCTTACACATGAAGCCTGATTTCCCTTCAGTTTTTTAAAAAGTGGAGCTAAGAAAAGAAAATAGCTAGGATAGGTGTGATTCTTTTAAAACTTCATCCACTCCCTTCCCTTCCCTTCAGGAAGGAGGCAAAGGTACGAGGTGTTACTTCCAAAACCTGATTGTCCACGAGAATAATTCAGAGAGCTTTTGCAGAGTGTAATTTTCCATTCAATTTGAATTTTCCAGATAGGAAGCCCAAAGTCTTTATTTTAAAAAAGGCTGGTAACGTTCAGGGGCTCCCACAATCCGCAACCTCTTCTTCTTGGTTGCCACTCAGTCCCAGCTGTCTCCCCCTTTATCTGAGATGCTAAAAAAAAAAAAAAAAAAGGAAACCAAGAAATATAAAAAAGCAGTACTATAAACTGTAGATTGATGTCTGCAAGCGTTATAAACTTAGGTGAATCCCTTAAAAAGAGAACAACCCAATTATAGAGTTATACTACTGAGCCCTGGATTTGGAGTTTTATTTAGAAGTCAGTGTTTATAAATGATGTCCTTGTGGCTCTGCCAAAACTGTCTGGGTTGCGCGGTGTGGACCCTCTTATCGAGAGTATGGGCCCTGACTCTCCAGTCAGCTGCAGGGCGTGAGGGCACAAAGCATGGGAGAGCACTGTTTGTCCACTTGTGTCCTTCAAACTGAAATTACTGTGATGATAACCTCTCTGTAGGTTTTCTTTAAAGATATTTGTATGCTGTGTGTGTTGTGTCTATTTATTGAACTGTTAGTCTGTTTTATCATTAAAAGTTATGTACTAACTTCTTATTGGGGGTGTGTGTGAGTGGGTGGGTGATATAACCCCAGGGAAGCAAAAGTGAAAATAAAAGGGAAAAGAAGCAGAAAAGGAGGGAAGTAGATAGAAAGAGTGCATCACTAAGTAGCTGCAGTCCTAGAAAACTCAGCTGGCTGCCTCGTCAGCAGGGATAGTACCCGAGAGGTTGTATGTAATCATTGCATCCTGGAACAAGAAGAAAGGGTAAAGAATTTGCCCACTCCTTCTCTTCTCCATTTGCTTTTACTTTAAAGAAGGCCCAGGAGAGGTTCAAACTCACCACTCTGGGTTTACAGTGCCAGCGCTCTATCTACTGAGCTAAGGTGCCCAGCTTCCCTTCTCCATTGTCTCATAGGTTAAAGTTTGCCTCACTTCCTGGTTCCCTGTCTGAGGCCTGTTAGCAGCCTGATTGATAGAGTCTGCCAGGGAAACTGGCGAGCAGGTGCAAGTGGTGGCAGCCCTGTCTGCAACCTACAGCCTCTAGGCTAGCCAGGTGAGCAGGTGTGCGTCAGCCATGCCCTGAAAACTCCAGGGGGAAGAACAGAGCCGTAAGATCTGAGGGACGAAAGGAGGTGCTGTGAGTCATGCTGCAATCCTAGAATTGCATGCATTGCATGCATGACTTAGAGGACTGGAAGCAGCTGCTTCCATGAGCCCGATCAGCCAAGTAGGAGTGTGCTTGGCCTCCACCAAGAAAGGGAGATGAAGCCTAATGAGCCTTTCTTAACCAAAGCCTTCCTGTGGGCATGGCTGGTGCCAGCTGGCCTTCTTGGTGGGCCTTCAATAGCACTGAGCCAAAAACCATGACCAAGTCAATCCAGGCAGGCACGTACGTGGGGTCTGCTACAGCAAATTTGCAGCGCAGACAATATATAACACAATCCCAGGTCATCTTCTTGTGCCAAAAAGAAACAAGGCTGCCAAACTCAGGTCTTGTCAAAAGGACATAGGTGCCAACTTGAAAAACTTCTATTGGACAAAAACGAGATAATTTCAGCAGCAAAGAGAATAAGTACAGTGGACGGCAGCATACAAAATATGTAAAATAAAAATCCATGAGATAATAGCCATATTCCAAAAAAAATTAATTGAAAATGAAACTTTACAAAAGGAAGAGTACATCTATCCTCTCCCTTCCCTATACTGACTTTTCTTCAGAGTAACCAAATAGTTGATGAGCAAAATTCCATTTAGTAGAATTTCAGCTTTTCAGTGCACAAAGATTGGTAGAATTGGAGAATGTTTATTTTTCAAGCTTTAATAAAATAACAGATCTAGGGGCCAGGCGATGTGGCCCACGCCTGTAATACCATCACTCTGAGAAGCTGAGGCAGGAGGATCCTCTGAGATCAGAAATTCTACAGCAGCCTGAGCAAGAGCAAGACCCCATTTCTACTAAAAAAAAATTTTTTAAACTAGCTGGGCATTGTGGTGGGCACCTGTAATCTCAGCTACCTGGGAGGCTGAGGTAAGAAGATCACTTGAGCCCAAGAGTTTGAGTTTGCTGTGAGCTGTGATGACACCACAGTACTCTACCCAGGGCACAGAGTGAGACTCTTTCTCTTTCTCTCAAAATAAATAAATAAATAAATAAAAATTGATCTAGGCATTAGTAATCAACATCTCTTTAAACCACTAAGAAAAAGGTTGAGGAGAAAACTGTAAGGTGTGGAGCAGTCTGATAATACCTGATCCCACTGACAAATCTTGTCACTAAGACTAGGCTAGACATCTAGATATTAAGTACACCCTATAAATTATTAGAGTTTGAAAATGAAACCTGAATCTAATAAAGCATTTTGACCTACCATTTTATAGGAAATATGAGGGCTAAAGGAACATATTAATTGATACCTTGAGGATGCAATCTGCAAATTCAGAATAAGGGAAATCCTAAAAAATAAAAATAACCCATTTTCTTTTCTTTCTTTCCTTCCTTCCTTCCTTCCTTCCTTCCTTCCTTCCTTCCTTCCTTCCTTCCTTCCTTCCTTCTCTCTTTCCTTTATTCCCTCCTTCCCTCTCTTCCTCTCATCCTTTTTTTTTTTTTTTTTAGAGTCACACTTTGTTGCTTTTGGTAGAGTGCTGTGATATAGCTCCACCAGCCTCAAACTCTTGGGCTTAACGAATCCTCCTGCCTCAGCTTCTTTAGTAGCTAGGACTACAGGTATTGGCCACCACACCCAACTATTTTTAGAGATGGGATCTCACTCTTGCTTAGGCTGCTCTTTACTCCTGAGCTCAAATAATCCACCTGCCTCGGCTGCCCAGAGTGCTGGTATTACAGGCATGAGCCCCTGAGCCTGGTCCCACAAAACTCACTTTTCAGCAAACAGCATAGGAGAAAATGGGTGTGGACTCAGGGGAGAAAGTAAATAAAGAGACTTTAGAAAATATAGAAAATATAAACAACATGGTTTTATAGGACCTTGTTTAGATTTTGATTCAGACAAACTGATTTTAAAATAAATTTTTAAAAAATTTGGAAAAATTGAACAGAAACTGTTAGATGATATTAAGATTTGTCGCTAATTTTATCAAGTGTGAGATGTGTAGTGAATAAGGACATCACGGTTGTGTGTCTTTTTAGAGTCTTTACCTGTTAAAGGTACATACTGAAGAGCTTATGGACAAAATAATAGGATGACTGGGATTAGCTTTTAAAAACCCAGAAGATGGTCAAACAGGGGGAGGAATAAATGAAAAAAAAAAAAAATAGACAAAATGTTGCTAGTTCATTTGTTGAAGTTGGGGGAGGGGTGCATGGCGTTATTATAGTGCACTCTTTCTACTTTTTTGTATGTCTGAAAATGTCCCTAAGGGCTGGGTGCAGTGGCTCCCACCTGCAATCTCAACACTCTGGGCTAGTCAGGTGGATTTCTTGAGCTCAGGAGTTGAAGATCAGCCTGAGCAAGAGCAAGACACCTGTCTCTAAAAATAGCCAGGCATTGTGGCAGGTGCCTCTAGCAGTCCCAGCTATTTGGGAAACTGAGGCAAGAGAATCCCTTGAGCCCAGGAGTTGGAGGTTGCTGTGAGATGTGACACCTGGGACTCTACCCAGGGTGACAGAGTACCTGGGTAGGAAAAAAAAAAAAAAATCCATAAAAAAAGGGAAAAAAATTAAAATACATGAACAAGTTGTTGTTTAAGCCAACCAAACAAGCTCCCAGTTGGTTCTGATGAATCAGACAGCTTTGGTAATCATTTAGGTAGAAAGGACCTTGGAATGAAGGAGAGAGGATTGTAGTGAAACTGGTATCACTCCTACCCCCATGCTCCCCTCCCCTTAGAAATCCTCAGAAATGCACCCCTCAGACTCCCAGAACTCCAGGGCTGGCAGGAGCAGGCAATACTGAGGGGTTCAGGATGCTGAAAAATCTGCTTGATGACATAACTTGAAGTTCTATTAAAATTCCCCTTTGGATTTAAGAAAAAGATAAATGAGTGTTAATATTCAGCTTGGTGTTCATGAGAAAGCCTGTGGAAAAACATTTTTAAAAGTATCTATAGTAACTAATTCAGAAGTAAATCAAATTAGTCACTGATGAGGGCTTGCATCACAGTCCAAACTAAGATAAATTTCTTGATGTGTGGCTGGCTTGAAGGTAGAACTGTAAGGGTTGTTTTGTGACACAAAATGTACTATTAAAGTTTCATAGTTAGTTTAGTGGGTACCCTGGTATAACGCTGTGGAAATCATAGCTAGATGTCCTGACACCTGGGTTTTGATTTTAGATCTCCCACTGACAAGCTGTGACTTCAGGTTACCTTTTCTGGGGCTTAATCTTCTCATTTCTAAACAGAAGGAGGAATAGATATCTGAGGTCCTCCCAGCTTTAATATTCTATTTGTCTATGAATAAAAATATTCTCATTCATTTACATATATGTATATGAAATTATTCACACTTGGCAGATGCAACTGAGAATTAGAGAAAAGGAGTGATCTGATGAGGCAGATTCTCAATAGATGGTAAACAATGAAAGTTTAGGTGTGGCCTAATTTTCATTCTCCTAGAACTATCCAACCACTGACAATTCATGTTTACTGTAGTGGTTGTAAGTAGTTGAGGCTCAAAGAATTTTTGAAGTCTGTTGAAACTGAAACATTAGAGAAGTTTGATTTTTCTAAACTTATGAAAATGTTGCATCTCTGTACAATTATTTGTAAAATATAAGAGCATTTCTATAAAACAGATTCTTTTCCACCTGGACTTGTGCGTGTGTGCGCATGTTGTGTTCAAATGTAAGTCAGTGTTCTAAAATTTCAAGGGAATAGCATTTCTTAAGTCTGACGTGTCTTATAAAATAAGTGAAAGATTTATAAAGTGTATTTATTTAGGCTCAAGTGATCCTCCTGTCTCAGCCGTCCAAGTAGCTGGGACTACAGGTGCCCACCACTACATTACTTGTTCTATTTTTAGTAGAGACAGGGTCTTGCTCTTGATCAGGCTGCTGTGGAACTCCTGAGCTCAAGGGAACCACCCGCCTCAGGCTCCCAGAGTACTAGGATTACAATTGTGAGCCACCGTACCCAGCCAAGATTTGTAAATCTTCAAAGGTCAGATTCCTCATTGGACAAATATTTAGTGAATATCCACTAGGGACTCTTTTGTTCCAAGTGAATCTTTAGTGTCGTTGAACTACCTGGATGGTAGTGGGGCAGTTCCCTGGGACAGAGTCTGTTACCTACCTGATTTCCAGACCCCTTGCCCTGTTAGGACTACACATGATACGTTTTGACTCTGCAAACATCTTGGCATCCTGGAGAAAGTTCAAAATACTGAACTACATGTGATGCATAGCGCAGAACTTTATGTATAATATAGGAATTTAGGAAAGCTAACATAAAATTATGTTCCTTTAAAAAAAAAAAAGTATACAAGCTTAAGGCCATTTCAGCAGGTGAGATTTCAGGTGGCAATAAATCGTGTTACTATGTATTGTTAAGGGCAATAAGTACATGGTTCCCTGTGGCTTTTCCTGTGCTCAACTAGACCCTGGGTTTTCTTAAGATACAATTTCCTTGGTAATAATAAGAATAATGATACTTTTTTCACCCTGATACCTTTTAAATCACTTTGATTATATTCTCATTTGGTTTTTATATCAGTTATTGAAAGACACTTTCATGTGAACACTGACTTAAATCTTATGTGGGAGATGGACAAAGCCTTTCTTCTATTTTTGGTGATAGTGAATTTTTCCTAAAAAGAATGATTGCTTTTACAAGTAATAAGAGAAATAAAAGTATACTTAGGTGATAATTCTCACTTACATGTTTTTCGAACAATTTATAGTTGTGATACCAACATTGTTGCCTAAAATGATATCTTTTAGGGAAAACTTACTTCACACTAATGCTGCCTACTTAGGTCTAAATCCTTTGGTGAGATGGAGGAGAACTTTGGGGACTTGTAAATTAAAAGGCATGCTAGCTAGTTTCAAGTTGTATGCCCAGGAAAATTTTAAGCCTTTACCAAACTGTTTTCCTAATTTACAGTGCATTTTAATAAGCATAATCCCATTGTCTAATTCCCAACAGCATCAAAAGAAAGCAACACTGTAGGTGGCTGATTAGTATTTTATATTTATCTTCAGTAACTAACCATGTCAATATGTGGAGAAGTTCTAAAGAAACAACATATTCAAAACAGATTTCCTTTGCTATTTCTTTGGAATATTTCATTTTTAAAAGTGTGCTAAAACTTCGAAAATGTTGTACAGTTTATCCAAATAGTATTAGTACCTCACATTTAATAACATTTATATAGAAATTTAAGGGTGGAAAATTATTGACTCAACAACTGTTTAAGTAAAGTTTCATTGCTGTTATCACCTGCTATATTAAAAATACCTTTTTGAGAATTATTTAAATATTTAAACCTTAATATGCTTTTGAATAAACTACTAAATCTAGGTCATTGCATCTTAAACTTTTTGGAGTTTTTTCAGATTTTCCTTTACGTAAGCAATAATCATGTTATTATCTTTGTCTTGTGCTATCATGTACCACTAATTTATATTTTCCCAACTCCTCACAGAGCTCAGTATAGCAAACCTTCATTTCTCTAGTGACACAAATTATTTAGCAGGTTTTATCTTTATTATTTTTTTTTTGTTAAATCATAGCTGTGTGCATTAATGCAATTATGGGGTACAATGTGCTCGTTTTATATATAATTTAAAATACTTTGATCAAACATAGCCTTCATCACATGTTCTTAGTTACTTTGTTAAGACATTTATATTCTATACTTAGTAGGTTTAACTGGTACCCTTGTAAAATGCACTATATGTGTGGTCCCACCACTCACTCTCCCTCCACCCATCCTCCCCTCCCTCTCCTCTGTCCCCTTCTTCTTGGGCTATAGTTGGGTGATAGCTTTCATATAAAAGTGTGGGTGCTTATAAATTGGTTTTATAGTAAGGCTGAGTACATTGGATACTTTTTCTTCCATTCTTGAGATACTTTGCTAAGAAGAATATGTTCCAGCTCAATCCATGTAAACATGAAAGAGGTAAAGTCTCCATCTTTCTTTAAGGCT